>PVKE010022712.1:0-25331 GCA_004027555.1 Craseonycteris thonglongyai
CTGGAAGTGTGTGTACATTTGAAATGTAATTATCCTTGACTTGGCATTTAGCCTGAGAACTTCAGACTAATGATGAAATGAGTTTTTGTAAACTTCTCCTTCATCTCCTTCCTTCTCCCCTAATTTTCTGGCTAGACTGTCCCAGAGGAGGTCTTAGAAGGATCTAACAGGGAAGATACCACCATTTTAATCACATTTTTACTGTGTACAAGGCACTTCCTATGTACAATCTCATTTAAATATCAAGGTACCTTATGAATTATTCATTTAATTATGGCACTCAATAGTTACAGTAGTTGAGAGTCAAAAAAAAGTAAATCACTGGCCCAAGAGAGAGTGGCAAAGTCAAAATGTGAACCTTGGTCTCTCTGTCTTTGAAGTCTTTGCTCTCTCCAGGACACCATGCTTCCCCTGAGTTTGCCATCTGTTTCGGTAGCATCTGCCCAGGTATTGCTAAGTGGCAATTGCCCACATGGTGCAAGAAATATTAGGACAAAAGGTCCTCGATTCCTTCGTTAATTACATTTTTTCATGTCCCTTAGGTACTCAGCCAAGGACTATCTCTGACTCATACATGTAGTGACCTTAGAGAAGCACAGACTTTAGTCCCCAGCCCCTAAAGAGTCATCCTAGTAGATGAACAGAGAGCAGCCAGTAGCTTCACAGGGACTGAAATGAGGACTTGCAAAATGTGTCTCTTAGTATAAAGTAAGCTAATCTCAGCATGCCATTTAATTAGCATGGACGTTATACATCTTTTTTTTCTTTCTGATTTGAGTTCTCAATTAAGCAAATAAGAAAAAAAAGATAACCCTATCAATGCAATTACTTGACTTGTTTACCAGTTACATATTTTGAACAAACACACTCTGAGGAAGATGACGTTGATGTTTATGAGGACTTTGCAAAATAGATAATGAAAGTAGAGAGCTGACATGAAAAAGAAGTGATATTGGAGAGAATGCTCAAATAATCTCACAAAACTGCCAACCTGCACTGGGAAGACTGGGCTCCGTCACCAGGAAGGTTGTTTAGGGGGATCTTGGCATTTTTGGAGCTCTCAATTTTGTGCCTTATCTTCTCTCCACAGGGCAGTTTTACACATCGTCCTTTCTCGGCATGACAGGAATTATGTGTTCTAATTCTCTCTCTCTCTCTCTTTAATACGATGGAAAACACAGCCCCTTGCATTTCTTAGTGGTGTAATGTCAGCCTCTTTCCCCCACATTTAATCAGCCTAAGGAAGGATGTTATTGACCCAGCTTATGTCCAGTTCTACAGCAAGGTGGTCGATGGGAGTCAGAATGTTATGATTGACCTAATATGTATTAAGTGGTCATCTGTGAACCAATCAACTAGGAGGTGGAATCATGTAAGTTGCTATCTAGTCGCCTGAAAATTATATGAACAAATTGAGGCAAAGTCACTAAAATGTAATTAGACTGTAGGAGCAAGGAAGCAATGACAATGTCGGGGACCACAGGGTATAGGACAAGGTGCCTTATCTTCCCTATCCCTTCTCTGCCCAGGCAAGAGAATGGGCTCACTAAGCCAGACAGCTAACTTTAAGGTTTTTGGTGTTTCCCAAATTGCAGATGGGGAGTCTATTATAAGTTGCAGTCATGATCTTAGGCCCTTGGGGTGTCATAGCTGGAGAGTATTCTAGGCCCCTTTATTCATACCTGTGATGACAGACAGGGTATAATTGGAAGGACTCCAGCAACATACTTGTGCTTCACAATGTACTTCTCCTTCTCAGGATCCTGGAATTTTATCAGAGAGTCATAAAGCTATTGGATATCAGGGTGTGAAGCCAAAATAATAAACTCAGATCCTTTATTTTAGCTGCCTTTTCACATTTCACATAACCTTATAAGGGGCACAGACCACCAATAGGGCAGTACAACAGACTGAAGTCTTAAATAGCATCCTAAACTTGGCCTGCTTTGTGCATACCCAATTTATCAGAGCAGAGTTAATACACATGAAATCTGTACCATATACAAATGAATGCTTTATAAAGGTGTGGCCTCATCAATTGGCCATCTTCCATATTTATTTATTATTTACCTGACTTTCTATCTGTACCATGTCAGGCCCCTTTCCATTTGAATCTGCACACCCAGAGCCCATTTTCTAGGAAGTCCTCTTCCAGCATGAGTACAACTGCTTTCAATGACCAGGAGCTCTCTACCTCCAGACTCAGACTTCTCCATTATCAGACTGTTTCGATCATTAGAAAAGTATTCCTTATATTGATTCCTTATATGAATCAGCCACTCTAATTTTCTTATAATGATCATTGTTGTGCTTCTGATGGCCATCAGGGAAGATCTTTTCCTCTGCCCTGTAAGAGACAGTAAATGTTTGAAGTTATTTGTTCCATCTGTATGAGAGCATCTTCCACCCTATTTTTGGAAGGTAGCTATGCTCACCACTGTACCACCAATGCTCACATCCACCCTATTCTTGATGTTGTAGACCAGGGGTGTCCAACCTCTTGGCTTCCCTGGACAACTTTGAAAGAAGAATTGTCTTGGGTCACATATGTAATACACTAACACAAATGATAGCCAATGATTGAACAAACAAACAAAAATGTTGCAAAAAAATACCATAGTATTTTAAGAAAGTTTACGAATTTGTATTGGGCCACAGAGTTATCCTGGGTTGCATGTGGCCCAGAAGCCACTGGTTGGACAGCTTGTTGTAGACCCTTCAAACTTGATATAAAGTTCCATTGAAGCTGTAGTTTCCCTCTATACCACCTTGTCCTTCAGTGCCTGAAATCCTATCTCACCATAGTTTATTTGCACATTGTCATAATATGTTTAGCATCTGGCTTCTCCACTAGATGATACATGAGTACATACACCAGGTAAGGATAGGGACTCTTTCATGCAAGTGGGACCATATTAAATTAAATATGAAGTTTTAAAAAGTGCTAACTTCATTGAGAACTTTCTAGTCTGTTTAAAATTTGAACTAAATTTTAAAAAATATATCAGTTGTCCAAGGATACGTCTGTATTTTTTCTCTCTGAAAGAGAAAACTAAGTTGAATTCTTCTCTCAACATTACAAAATCTTCTCTTGGCTTTGTATGAGGAAATCCTGGATGCATTTTGCTTCTGTCAATATTGGTGTAAGCTCAGTAAATCCCTTCTCCTCACTTGTCCCTCATGGACCTTGACTGCATTTTCTTCTGAGAGTTCTACTAAAATTGTCTGGGTCTCTTCGTCCCTCTGCTGCTGATATTGAATGATTGGCTAAGGGGAAAACAGCTTAAACTAAGTCCAAGTTTGATGACTCCACTTCATCCCCCATGGCTTTCAAAAATCTAATCCTAAGAAACGTTTGACCATTGCTCTCCTATGCTTATAATCCTTTGATGACTCCCTAAGAACAAAAGACTAAAAATTTTGTGTATACCCTAACAAGAAGGAGTTTTATTTTATTATACATATTGAGTCAAATTGTTGTCTTCACAGTGTCTCCACTATTTATTTATGTATTTATGTATTTATTTATGTATGTTTATTTTTTCACTGTACCATCATGTTTTCTTTTGCATTTCATTTTGTGTATATGTATAATAAAATAATAATTGCTAAAACAAACTTTGTGTGGCATCCTAAAATGGTCCTCATGATGCTTATAAAATTGCATTAATTATATATTTATTTGTGTGGTTATTTTGAATTGTCTCCTCCCTCCAAAGATAAATTATTACCCTCTGTGAAGGCATGGGCCATGTCTATTTAATTTCACTCTCTCTAGCAGCTAGTAGAGGAGTTTGAGAATTGAATGTTGAATGACTGAATGAGTAATGATTTCTTATCCACAAGTTTGTAGTATAATTTTCTTTTGTGGCTTCTGGTTTAGTAATCCTTATATCTCACCTATCAAGGACATTTTTCTCCGGCCATTTACCTCACCCCAGGAAGAAACACCTCCTTTGAAAGTTGATTCACTCTCTGGTAATTCCTTTTTTCAGTTTACATTTTCTAGGACTCTAATTCCAATCAATTATTAAATGTTCAGACCTTCTTCACTTGTATAAATTTGTTCTCAATCCCCACTAATGCAGTAGTCTTAATAGCCAATGATCACCCTACCATAGATTCTAACAGATTTCAGGGCAGTTGCTCACTTATTTGTTTCTTTCCCCACACCATTCTTTATGATGCACACCTTAAGAATAAGGAACCCTTTATTATTCAATATTCTAAACACTTAGCACCATGCTAGGTTCAAAAGAAGAGTTAAATGAACATTAGATGATGTAATTATTAAGTAGATACTTTGAAAAGTATTTTTATACTTTGATATTACTCGCCTTTAGATGATGATTGCATGAAATAATGAAATAAAGTACTCTAAGATCTCTCAAAATATTTGGAATCTGTCCTTCTTTAAGTTCTAATCTTGCTTAGAGTAGTAGTAAAAGTAGATCCTTAAATTTGCAAGAACTTTTTAGTTTATAAAATACTTTGTTTTTCTTATTCACTTATAAATATTGCAATGGCTTCTATCCCTTGGAAGAAAACAACAACATAAGTTCTCTTTGTCAATATGACCCATTTTTTTTTTTTGGTTTGACAAATGCTGCTCCAAAACATATGTAGTCATAGGGGAAAAGTAAAGGGAGACAGGGGGCAGCTTTCATGGGAAGCAGCTCATTGGGCAACATTAGCCATTTCTGGGAAAAAAACTGTCTGTGCAGAGGGAGCCCAAAGGCTAAGGCTGACACATTCCCATATGTAATTGCAACCCAAATACATTGTGATACATACCTCAAGATGTTGCTGAGCGGTTTTCTAGCAAAAGAGGATGTGATATATTTCAGTGCTGTTTAGATCGGTGGTGTGTGTGTGTGTGTGTGTGTGTGTGTGTGTGTGTGTGTGATGAGAGAGAGAGAAGAGAGAGAGAAATATATTATTGGTAGCTTTAGTGTTCTATGACTTCTTGATGACAAAATTTTGTACAAAAAAAGTGTATTTAGTTTTAATGATAATCCTATTTATTGGTTTGGTTATTCTGAGACATTAATGTACAGCAAGCTTCTAAAAGATGGCTCAACATTGCTTTTCTTCTTTTGCTCCTCCTTTAATAATGCATCTTGCATGAGACTCACTCTGATTTCAGACAAAAAGTCATTTATTCAACCTGAAATACAGATGAATACAATTGAAAGCCTAACATATTTTACAGTAAATAACCCAGGGAATGAGTTAATGAATGAATGAATGAATGAACATAAATGATCTTTGAAATTAGTATCATGGCAATGCTTAACACTGTTAGAAATCTTCATTTCATAGTAAAATTTCAAAGGCTTTCAGTCTGACAACGACAAAGGGCATTGAAAAGCACCATCATATTTGCAGTTGGCCATCCTAACTTTTAAGTCAGACAACTGTCTGCCTGTATGATTTAGGAAAATTAATCAATTTCTCTGGAAAGGTTTTCTGGTTAAAACTGAGGCCAATGATACCTAGGCCACCTCCATTATCACATAATGTTGAAGAACAAATGAGACCAATTCCAAATGAGACCAATTCCAAATGAGACATTTTCTGCAGCAGCCTGAACTGTCATGAAACCATAGGTTGTAGTAACATCATCCTAAAAATCTATAACCCAGGGCATTGCCAGGTGTCAGCCTCACTGGAGCATCCCTTGTCCTGGTTCCCCAACCTTGAAATAATGTGAACTCCACCCTATTTAGTTTTCTAGCCACATTGGAAAACACTGTGCTCCTTGAATATTCCATACACTTCCATCTTCCATGCTGTCTCACGTTTTTCCTCTGCCTAAAACACTGTTTACTCTTTATATCTGATCCACTCTGTCCACATCCTCTCATCTTCCAAAACCAAGTGAATCTTTTCTTTCAGTACCTCATCTGCATCCCTCTCCTATCTGGCCAGAATTGTGACAGCTCTTTGCTCCTTTGTGCTTGGAGAACGTGCTTTATGTGGCTCCACTATAACACTAAGAAATTATCTGAAGTTGCTCATTTACACATGAAATTTCACAGCTATTTTATCAGGATTATAATGGAATCGGACAAGTCCTAACAGCCATAATGACCTAAATAACTACTCTGTGTTAGGTACCATATTCACATAAAATTGTCTTATTTTTGGAAATAACTGAGCTTCATAAACCTTATAGAAAATGATCTTAAAATCTCGCCATGATAATGAAATTAACACTTAGAAACTAGTATATCTTTTAAAAGCTCAATAGAAACCATTTTCATTTCATTTATGAGCTTCAAGTTTCCTTAGGGCGGACAACTGCATTGACACTTCTTTGCCTGCTTCACAACTGTGTACATACAACACAGACATGTACTCAAACAGCGGTGTTTGACTATTGATGATATGTGTCACTTGTCCCTATATTGACATATCTTGCCGTTTTACCACATTAAACACCTCCTGGAATATAGTTTCTTAGGACTTTGACAGTTTGTACACTGCCAACATAGCAGATGCCACAACAGCTCACACTTCTTTCTTGTCTCTAGGACATTCTACTTATGTGTGGTTGATCATACTATTTTGATAAAATGCTTCAGTTCTTTGGAGGCTAATTATTCCATTTTTTAAAACACAGTATAATTATAATTTTATATTAGAAAATAGGAATATTTGTCTGAATCTTTAAATAATGATCTGTATGATCTTAGGAATGAGCTTTTCATTTGAGATCCAGGAAATCAGGGGTGACATTCAGAATTCAAGGGGCCTGTGAAACTTGAAACTGAATTTCTGTGTTTCTGGCAGGGTACACATTTATGTTTCTCTGAAAACAGGAGCAAAAGTTCTTAGATTCCAAAAGATCTGTGCACATACACAATATAGGAGAGCAAATGTTTATAGCAACATTGTTTATATTAATCTCTAACGGGTAACAATCCGTATATCTATCAATAGTTAAACAAACAAAAGGAGGGACATTCACATAATGAAATGCTACTCAGCAATTCCAAGGAACAGATCAGATATACACAACAGCAAGGGTAAGCCTCAAACTCATGATAAATGAAAAATATTAGACTGAAAAATAACTACATACTTGCAGTTCTATTTATATGCAGTATTAGAAGAGGCAAAACTATAAAGATAGAAAGAGTGTCTGCTGAGAAGTCTTATGATAGCCTGATAGATACTCTTTTCAAGGTCATATATATATATTTTTTGCTGGCCGCCTTGAGGACTCTGTCCTTGTCTTTGATTTTTGACGTCTTCAGAATAGTGTGCCTTGGAGAACATCTGCTGGGATCTAAGTAGTGAGAGCTCCTGTTTTCTTCTTGAATTTGGGGCTCCAATTGTTTTTATGGGTTTGGAGACTTCTCATCTACTATCTGCTTTAAAATGCTCTGTGAAGATTCTCACTCACTCCCTTCTGGTACACCTATTATTCTACTGTAGTGTTACATAGCAGGAACCTCTATAATTTTTACTAACCAATGTCACCCTAATACATTTAACAATAAAAAATATAGGAAGCATATCAGTGATTGCTTAGGGTTGGAATATAAGTGGTGATTGACATTCAAATGATATGAATAAGCTTTTGGGGATGATGGAATTATAAAATGGAATGGTAACCATGTATGGATTTACTGAATATAAATTTCTTATGGGTATGTACACATACAAAGGGTAAATTTTAGGTTTATAAATAGTATCTTAATCAAGCAGTTAATTAAAAAGTTAAGAACTAGAAGTTTGGAATATATTGCCTCACTTAAATACAATAATCAGATTACAAGATGCAAAGTGCAAATTCACCAATCCTAATGTTTTTGGCAAATAAAGTTTAGAAATGGCTACATCTGTCAATAAGACACAGAAACAAGAATCATTACTTAAAAGAACATGGTGGCTATGAATATCTGTTGAAAATGAAAATACTTGGGATCAAATAGAGCAGTTTAACATTTTAAATAAATCATCTCTCTCTCACACACACACAAACACACACAGAGACACATACTATACACAGTGCAGTAAAATGCATTCACATTTTAGCAAAAATTAATTGTCATCTGATATAATGTATTGAGAGGGACACATTATAATTTTGTGGTATTTTTACCAAAAAAATTTATAACATGAATTTTATAACAAGCAAACATCAGACAAACCAAATGCAGGGGCATATTACACCAAATAATTAGATCAATAGTCTTCAAAACTCTCACAGATTTGAAAGACGGAGACTGAAGGACTATTATAGATTAAGGACGCTAAGAAGTGGGGAGGCCGGGATGGCTTAGCAGGTTGAGCACTTGCTTTGCAGTCCCGAGGATCGAGTCCCGGCCCCGACCCATGCAGACCCATGTGCTGGACTGGGGTGTGCCTCTAGTTTGGTTCTTGCCACCGCCCTCCCATGTTCAGCCCCTGGCTCAAGGTACCGAGGGGGCTACCTCCCACATTGTTATCTGAGGAAGCTGAATTTCATGGAAGAGAGAGGCAATGAAATAATCATACAGTTCCATATTTCACTTCTATAGTTACATTTTTCAAGCATTCATTGCTAATATCTGCTACCACCATGGAAGCTTTGCCTGAGGTGTTACCACGACTTAACACACTGATCTCAAAATAGACCAATCTCCCACCCACCTTCTGTTTTAAAAAGCTGAGATGTTTCAAAAAGACTAGTTAACTTAGGTTTCTCCCCCCAGGATACTAGGACTGAGGGGAAGAGGGTTGCATGGTCATTTGTGGGTAGTAAATTTCAGTTCAGGCCCAAAAGGTATCTTATATGCACCTACAGGGATGAGGATGGCTTCAACTATATTGCTTTTCCTGTTCAGGATTATCTCAGTGACTGGAAGAGTCAGGGCCACCGAGTTTGTCAACAGCAACAGGCTAAGCACCTGAATAAAACATGTGCTAACTTGTTTTTAATTAATAGGGAGGGAGAGATGAGAGATAGAGATAGAGATAGAGGCAGAGATAGAGATTTTAAAGATAGACATGATAGAGATAGAGAGAGACAGAGATATAGATAGGGATAGATAAAGATAGAGGTAGAGGTAGGGATAATAGATTATATGACAGAGATAGATAGATAGATAGTTGGATAGATAGATAGATAGAGAGATAGATAGATAGATGATAGATAGATAGCTGATAGATAATGCTCATTGTATAAGAAAATACTTGGAAGTTTCTGTTTCTCTTTTGGTTAACTAAGTCTCTCTCCTTCAGGCTAAAAGTCATTTTATTAAGAAGACATAAGTTGTGCTTGTCAGTGATCCAGGATGTTTCAATAACTATTACTCTAAAAAAATTTAGTTGCCAGGTGGGCTTTATACAAAGAAAAGATAAAAAGAAGCTTGCAATTAGATATGCAATTTTAAAGCATTTTTTTTTTTTACATTAACACATTATTTGTGCCTTCTAATAAGTTTCCTTTTTGGACAAGTGCAAATAGCATAAGCTTTCTGCATTAACAGTCACCACTCTTTACATTTTTTTCATACCCAGAATGAGATTATCATATTTCAGAGAAATTAAAAGCCTTTATTCTGCATTGCAGTTAAGCTAAAGATAACATGATGGAGGCACACTATTATTTGAGCTGCAATTAGGATATCTTTTAAAGTTGTGACAGCTAAAGGTAAATGTAATCACAGAACAATTAGCAAGTAATTATGCTATTACTACTTAAACTCACGTCTGAAGTGAGCAAAGACCCCGAATTTCAGTCTGTGACAATTTAGGTGAATTATTTATTTTCATTGAATCACTACTGAGGAAAGCAAATGAGGCAAGAACAGAATACCATCCATTTACAAAGCTAAGTGTAATAGTCAGAAAGACTATCTACTAAGTAAATACAAGTCCATTTGAAACAGATTATTTGCATAAATTTTCTCTTGGAAAACAATTACACAATAAGAATTTTTTAAAATGATGTTTTAAGATGTATTAATAGCTTGGCAGTTTTATTATTAAGAAAACAGAGTTTACATAGCCAATATACCATCTCTCTCCCACCTTTCTGGCCTTTACCACATAGTTTATGAAACCTGTAAGTCTTGCTTTCTATGAGGTATAGATAATGTTGATTTCTCCTGACCCTAAAAGAGTGCTTGGAAAATGTTTGCAGAACAGTTGGACTGCATACCTACTGCCTTTATTGTTAAAGCCAGGGAATCCAAAAACTGCAAAAGGGCAGTTGTGAAACCGATGACCAAGGACAAGAGATAAGAAGTCCTTGAGTCTCAGAAATGCTGGTGGTTGTAGAAATCATGGACAGGAACAGATGCCTCTACTTTTTGTATTATATGGCTGGATTCTTTCTGGATAGCTACTATATAGATAAAATGGACATATTCCATACACAGAATTGATATTCTATTGATATATAATTTTGGTTTTGTTCTTTTTAATATATGGTGTTGGATCACTTATGTGTAAACCATTCCATGTGTATCTACTATTATCTATCCAAAAACTTATGCATAAACTTCAATATGTAAACATACTTCAACACAAAGCTTTAACAATACAGATAAAGATACCTACAGGTGGCCCTGAACAACATGAATTTGAAATGCATAGGTACATTCATACATGGATTTTTCCCCAATAAATATACAGTAGGTCCTCTGTACTCCTGGGTTTTGCACCCACAGATTCAATCAACCACAAATTGAGACAGTATTTATGACCTGCAATTGGGAACTAGTGAGTGCAAAAGGCTGACCTCAGGCACTGCTCTATGCTATTTTATTTAAGGGACTTGAACATCTATGCATTTTGGTATTGGGGGGAAGGAGAGGTCCTGGAAGCAATTCCTTGTGGATACCAGAAGATGATATACATTCAACTACAGTAATATTAAGAAACTGGAAAATATAAAAGAGAACCACTTTGAGAGATTTTGTGAAAAAAAAAAATGTCTGTACTTTTCAAAATTATCAAAATCATGAGAGACGGATATAAACTGAGGAAAGTTTCTGAGTGAGAACATGAAATATATAACAATGAGATAACAATTAAATGTGTTTCACAACCTTCAATTTGATAATAGACTAATTTTTTTTTCTTTTGCAGCAACTATAATAGCAGAACAACTGGCACAATTAAAATAAGGCCTATAGATCAGATGATAATACTATATTAGCTTTTATTTCCTGATTTTGATAATTCTATGTTTAAGTTAGAGAATGTCCTTATTATTATTAGCTCACTCTGGATTTCTAAATGATAAAAAAGCATCAAGCATGCAATGTATTTCCAAGCGATTCAGAAAAAAATTGTGAGAATGAATATGTTGTAATGGGGACAGTGAAAGAGAGAGAGAGGGAGATATCAGGGGATGGAAGAAGAAAAAGAGAGACTGGGGAAAAGTGTATAGGCATTCTTCATATTGTTTTTGCCAAAAATAGGTAATGTGAAATTATTTTAAAATATTTCCAAAGAATTTTTAGACAATTTTCAAATTGTGAAAAACTTAAGAACTTATTCTAAATTAAAAGATCCAATATTAACTTCCTTTAATCATGAGCAGAGCTAAACATTATTTTCTATGTTTCTAGTAAAAATATCCAGTATTACCTCATTAATTTCTATGACATGGGATAATAGAAACTCTGTATTTGAAAAGAATTTTAATCTGACCTCACTTTTATAAGGTATAAGATATTCAATTTAGTTAGAAGTAGTGACTAATTAAGTAAAAAATAATTTGTATTCTGCAACATGGCAATTAGTTAAGTTTCTGGGAAATATTGCTTAAATGTTTTATAGTTTATCTTGGAATTGTTTATATGTAGTAATGATGCTTGTCAAAAATTCTTGGCTGTGTATGCATATTCTTAAATGCATCTATCAGAATTCAGTAGAATTTTTTCTTTTCTGTTTTTTTTTTTGTTGTTTGTTTGTTTGTTTGTTTGTTTTTTGCCTGTGTAGTCTTGTAAACATCAATTACTTCTCCACTAAAATCACATAAAATCTACATTTCTGGCTTCCCTTAAGTTGACATCTGGCAACAGTAAACTTTTATTTCTCGGGGGTATTGATTGGCCAGTAGCCATGTTTTCTGTTCAGCTAAGGTCCACACCTCATTGTTTTGTGTTTCTTCACGCATTTTACAGACTTTCCTGCCCCCATAGGCATTTTAGTTTGTGAGTTGGACTTAAAGTTTCCCATTGAGATCTCACTTATAAAATATATTTTTTCTTATATTTTCTCCCTTTTCTTTAAAAGGGCCGAACTAACTCGTGACACAGTATTGTCACCGATTCCAAATAAACAAATTTTCAGTCAACCTGATGTTAAGAGAGGTAAATTTCATTTTTGATACTGACGTATCTAAATTCAAATTCCCAGGCTGAAAGGCTGTTCGATGGTCACTTATTGCAAGTTTCCTATGAACTGACAACAATATGCATTTACACTGCTTTTGAAATTAGACCTGAAGATCATAGAGTGAGTGCAGAATGCTCACCTCGCAATAGCCACAATTTCATGCCATATTTGTGGCCTGATTGTGTCCTGTCACAATTGCTCTAATGCTCTATCCTCTGAGAGAATTGTGATTGTAGTTACTGGTGCAACCACGTTCTTCTGATAGGTGGAAGAGAACACATCCTCCTTACCCATTATCATGGCAGCTCATGAGCTAATCCTTTCTTTTGTTTAATGGAAGCAATTTACAAACATTTGTTGTAATCTGGACTTGTTCATGAGGGCAGTAGTCTTGTATGTTTTATCTTCATTTGAATTTCTAGGCATTAATATGGTTCCTGAAATATTATTGACACAATAATTATCTTTTGGATGGGTGGATGAATAAAAACATTGATTGTTATGAAGCATTTGTATTATAAGCAGATGTAAAACAAGTATCAGAAAACATCAAGTCAATAGACATCAAAAATAAAGAGTTATTAGCTCACATATTGACTCCAAATAAAAGAAGCATGATTCATAGACAAATTACCTTGTATGTTTCTAAGAACTCGTGATTTTCTGTCCTCAATTTGTTCTCTCTATAGTAACCACTTGGGTGCAATGGTTTCATAAATCACAGCTAGCATTTCAATGATCAAAAACTGAATAACAATCTTTTTTGTCATGAAACCCTCTATGACAAGCCCACATCTAAGCTTCATCTTATATCACATTAGCCAACATTGGACCACAGACTCAATCCTACTAGCAAATAAAAGGAGAATATTCATGGTCGCTTTAAAAGGTTTAGATAAGTTCTGAATTAAAGATGAGTTAGTTCACCTCTTCTTGGATAAGGGAAAAGCAAAGGATGTCTGAATAATACTGAATTTTGTTAATAAGGAATAAAAGGGAAATGTGCATCAGCTATACTAAGTAATATAATAATTACAAATCAGATTAATACTTCTTAAAATTTAATTTATCAATTGCACTGTTTCCTAAGAAAACAATCTACTTAATCTACTTAAGGTCTCTCTGCACTGCCATAGAAGGAGGATTTACTGGGAGTTTACCATAACAATTCTCCATTTTTTGTAGATGAGGACATTGAATATTGAAATGCCTATTTACATTGGTCCAGGTTATACAGCTGATAATAATGGACATTAAAATGGTCTTGCTCTGAAGTTTAAGGTCAGATGCCTCTAAATGAAACAGGCATATACAAGAAAAAATAATTCTGTCTACTATGAAGTTATTTCAAAAGGAAATAGTAGTCAAAAGAATTTCAACTAAGGGACATTAACATTTCAACAATTCTTAGTCTATTCAAGAAATGTTTCAATATCTACTCCATATTCAAAACATTACAAAATGCATAATAAATTGTAACTTTTCTCCTCCTCTGAAGATGCAGAATAAACTCTTTAAAGGTAACGACAATTTCCTGTGTACTAGATAAATCAATGGGAAATGAAGAAATATACAGACAATCATGGGCAAAAGTTCAGTAGAATGTCATGGAATAAATTTTTTCTTATAAACTGTATGGAAGTACAAAATAGAAATCTAAATAAAACCTTGAGATTCAATAGAATATCTGTCTACCTACCTGTCCGTCTGTCTGTCTGTCTACCTATCTTTGCAAATGAATACCTGCTTTCTTTTAACATATTTGTTAAAATTTACATATTTTTCGAGACCTTGTGATTTTTTATCTACATGATTTCATCAAAAAACTTAGAAAAAATAATATATATAAGTTCTAAAACTAAGTAACATACTCAATGGAGATAATAGCTACCAACAATTGATTTGCTTTCACACCATATAATAACTATTTAAAAATTAATATGAAAAAATAATCACAGGAAATTTGAGTAAAGGAAGAAGTAATTCACAAATGAGAAACTCAACAGAAAAATTAACATATAAATAAGAGCTTTTAATCAGGGAAATGGAAATGGAAGCAATGAATATATATATATATATATATATATATATGCACATATATATATATACACACACACATATATATACATATATATATACACACACACACACAAATGTATAGGTTTATATAGATACTTACAAATATTTGTACATATACATGCATATATATATATGTATATTATATACTATATAGATAACATTACACATGTGTGTGTATATATGCTATTAGATTGGCAAACAAAAAGACTATTAGTATTGATTGTTTGCACAAATATAAGGTGACATGGAATCCCTTACAGTGGTGGGAGGATTTAAAATATTGAGTATTGATTGGTTCTAACATGCTGAATAGGACTTTCACAGTATCTAATAATTTTAATATGTATATCCCCATTATTAAGAAATTCCAACTTTGTGTATATGCATACATAGATATTCACTGCAGTATTGTACATGATAAAAAGCAATATATATATATATATATATATATATATATATATATATGAACAATATAAATACCTTTGCATAGAGAAATAATTCAATGACAAGTAGTAAACTGAGAAAATACATTTTTGAAATAGTCTTGATCACTGGCCGCTGCTTGCTGCTAGTTAGGAGCTGACAGGTCAGTAGTATTCCCTGCTGACCATAAAGAACTTCCACAGAGTATAAACAGTGCTCAGGCCACCATGTAGCCATCCAGGAATGAGAGAGAGAGATAAGGTCACTCTGAAATCACCACTGAAATAAGACACAACAAGGATACCATGCAAATGCAAAAATAGTTAAGCATCTCTGTGTTTTGATTAACCAACTTAGTATTTAAAAAAGTGAAATTTTAGAAATTATATGGACATAACAATTCTAGCTTTGCTTTAATTCTCCCACCTCCCAACTAAAACAATAAACATCATCCAATTCCTGGTTTGCCATGTTTTTTTCACAGTACCCAATTCAAAACAGGTCACTGCTTCCCTAAATCTTTCTCAAAGACACTCAGCACAAGACAGGATGAGTCCTTTCTTACTGCTATTGCAGCCCTGTGTATTTATTTTGATCATGGCACTTTTCACACAACTATTATGTTTTTGTGTTTCTATACGTGATTTTGTGTTCCTGAAAAGAAAAAACCCTATGTTGGTTTGATATGTTGTGCCCAGCACAATGACTGGCACATATGCTCAGGAAATATAATGAATTTATCAATGCGTTAATAACCAAATGCATGCAATCACTGGGAAACAATCTGCATTTTATTTTGTGCATAAAATGTTGCATATAAACATAATATTAAACATTAGTTAAAGACTAACGACAAGTGTTCTGTTTCTGACCTTTCCTATAATCATCTGACCTCACCTTAATCTCATAAAAGGAAGGGAAAATATAAAAATAAAAGGAAGTGAAATGCCGCAATTTATCAATTTTCAAACATGTAGCCTCTATGTGCAATTTCCAAAGCACTATTTTGAAAGTTGTGTTCACAGTAGTGTATTAATTATGGGGATGATGAAACCCCATGGCTTCACGTGTTGAAACAGAAGAGGCTTTTAATTCCAGGAAAGCTGTCTCTAGATTTCAATGTGAAATAAAATTTCTTGCATCGACCGTGCACTAATGAAGATCAGAAGCTTCTTTTAGTGTGATCAGAGCAACTCCCATGTTGATTACCTCTCAGTGAGTTGAGAGGAAATGGAAAAGCAAAAACATTGATTTTGAAGAAATTTCTTGTCTCGCCAACCACATATTACCCAAATAGATTTACTTGTAATCTTTTAATAAACTGAAACAGTAATTTCTGCAAATGATGTGTCAATCTAATCCCACAGAAGACTATAGTTCTACAGTGGATTTGAAAAGTGTCCCATCTTTCAATATTTATCTTTGTTCCTTTCAGGAGCTGAATTTAATTCTTAATATTCTCAATGACAGGGCAATTTCAGATGATGAAATTTCTCATGAGATGCCTACACCTTTCAAATAATAATTCACAACTCCAAATTGGATTTGTGTGTGTGTATGCACATACGCCTTACCTGAAAATGACAGTGTGATTTGTGAACATATAATTTATTTCATAGATGAAAATGTTTTTAGATATAAGAAATGAAACATTGTTTGCAAACAAAGATTAAATTCACATTATTCTCAGGTTCATAGTATGAGATGAATGAAGTGGCAAAAGTAAAAAACAAACAACAAAAACAAACAGAAAAACAACCTCCCATCCTAATCAGGGTAATGAGTCAATAGTGTTAGGTAGGTTTGGTTATACCTTTTGCATTTACCCAGGTTCAGATGTGCATTATTTCTTTCCTAGGTTACTATATCACCTTTCTAATCAATTTCCCCCTTTGAACAAAATCTATCACCGGAAGTATAATTGACGTTTTAGGTCAGGTACTTATTTGTCGCTGGGTACTATCCTGTGCACTGTAGGATTGTTTTGCAGCCTCCGTGACCTCTACTACTTTATGTCAGTAGCATTCTGCTGGCTCCAGATGTGAAAAACCACAGATATGTTTAGACATTGTGAACTGTCCTCTGGGATTTGACAAATTTGCCCCCAGTTGAGAACCGTTGGCCTTTCATGCATGTGTTTCATGTGAACTTAACGCACATAGTTTAGTGGCCTCACAAATAAATGCTTTATCATTTTCAAATATTCATTAATTTATTCATTTCTTGTCTCAGTTTTGGGATTATGTTTAAGAATTTAGGCTCAGTGCTAGTTTACCTGAGGTTTTTTCATTTTTGTTTTTTTTTTTGATTTATTTTTATTGTTTTTGACAGAGAGAGACAGAGAGAAGGGGGAGGGCCCAGAGCAGTCTCCATAGTTGACATTAGTTTTCCATATAGTTTCACTCCACAGGTGGGCACAGGGCTGCGCAGGGCAGGAACTGGGCCAGGAGCCTCCCGCATAGGCCCTGGCAAGAACTGAACTGGGGGCACACCCCAGGTCAGCATATGGGTTCACTTGGGCCAGGGCCAGGATTCGATCCTCAGGCTCCGATGTTGCAAAGCCAGCACTTAACCCACTGAGCCATCCCAGTTTCCCTACCTGAGGTTTTTGTACCAGCTCAACATTAATTGGTTTTATGATCTTGGTAAAGTCCTCACTCAATCTTTTTTTGTTCTAAATTCATTGTCCAGATTTGAAAATGATAATACCTAACTCATAGGTGTGTTGTAAAGACCAAATAAGATTTTCTATATAAAGATCTTAGAAATATTGCTATTCTGGGTTGGTGGCTATGGTGACCAAGGTGAAACATATAAAAGCTTTACATCAAACCATTTTGTTTTTCCACACTTAGACCTGACTAATAATGAGCAGAGGGACAATCTCCAGTAAAGTAACTTCATTGCAGAGAGAATATCTGAAAGCCCTTTCCCTTCCTACAGCCCCATTTATGAGAACCCCTCCCTCCAGATATATCATCACTGCAATATCTGCTCAGCATATAATCTGGCATAATTACACTTTTTTTTTTTTTTTGTTACACTGGTTACCACTTTCATATCACTTGTCGAGTTGTCAGATTCCAGGAAATCAAGAGCAAGGATCTGTTGTCATATTTTCTCCTGAGACTCCTCTTGTGCACTATATTGTGAACATTTTTTTTTCACTTGGTTATTTCATGTGATCGCATGTGCTGACGTCTCCCTGCTCTGGGTAGATTTTTCTACTTTTTCTGGAGCTAAGTATGGTTTCCGCATATCTTTTATTTTTTGTTTTGTTTTCAATTGTGGTAATAACACTTACCATGGTATCTACACTTTTAACAAGAATTTAAGTGCGTATAGGTTTAATGTTGTACGTCAGATCTCTAGACTTTATTCATCTTGCTTAACTGAAACTTTACGCTTTTCTTTTTTATTTGTAACTCTCCATTTTCCCTACCTTAACCCTGGCAACCAAAGATGTCACTCTTTGATTTTGTGAATTTGATTACTTTGGTAGTGGAATCATACTGTATTTGTCTTTCTGTGACTGTCCTATTTTACTTAGTATAAAGTCTTCAAGATTTATTCATGTTTTTATATGTTACTGAAATGCCTCATTAAAAAAAAGTTTACTATTCTATATTTATACCTCATTTTCTTTATGCATTCATCTATTGATGGACAATTAGGTTGTTTCCACGTCGTGGCAATTGTGTATAGTGCTACAAGGATCATGGGATTGCTGCTATCTCTTCCTCACGTACTTGGAGTGGTGATATATGTTTATAGTTTAAATATAGAAATAAGAACACATATATGCTAACAGTCAAGGGTCATGAAAACCTTCCAGAGTGCATGATATCTGAACTTAAACCTAATAAAAGAACAGTAGATATTAGCCAGAACTAAAGGAGAGTCAGTGGGAAAATGTACTAGCAAGAGAAAATCAACAAAATACCATTAGCATGGTTCTAGAGGTAAGCCAGAGTGTATAGTCAAGAAATCACAGCAAATTCAATGTGCTTATATGAGGGCTGTCTGGAAAAAGTATCCAGCCATTAACTGCCTCAATTTTTCATGTTATGTGGCTGAATACTTTCTGGACAGCCTTCACATATCTGTGGACTACATGAATGTGTGGGCGTTTGAAATATAAGAATTTACTGGTTGAAGAAATGCCTTATTTATATACTGAGCTATCTGAAATAGTCCTCCTTTAACTTCCTCACTTTCATTCTTACTTGTTCATAGGACAAGCTCTGTCTCAGCTTTAAGTTGTTAGCTCAAAACTTACCTTCCCAGCAAGTTCTCTAACTACTCCAACCTAGTTTACCAATCTCTGATAAGGGTGGTGGGGGGGAAAAAAGAAAACAAATTGAATAGGAATAACATACCTAACTCTTCATTGTTTCTTAGACAATAAAAGTAAGTCTGTTGAAAGTAGACAATTTTTCTGTTTTGTTCACTTTGTATTGCTTGTGCTTAGACTATTGTCTGGCACATAGTTGGTGCTCAAAAAATATTTACTAAATTGATAAATCAGTGAAAGCTGGCCATTGTAACATCACTCACCACTGGTACTTCATCATCCTGAGGACTTGCCAGCAGCTCAGTGCCCTGTGATATTAGGCAAAATACCCTGCACAGAAACGGGGTGGGAGAGGCTTTTTTTCAATAAGTTCATTTTTATTCCTTAACCAAGTGTCTGGCCTTTCTGTCCTTACCCATGGAAAAGAATATGTGGGTACCAGACCAAGAGATTGTACAGGGGCTTAATTTGGAAATTTTTCCCATTTCTGGAAGCTAAAATTGGCAAGTTGCCCAGCCTCATAGACAGCAAGATTGGAAACAAATGTACATTTTTAGCAACAGAAAATGTTCATACACCTGATTTTCATTGAAGTAAACACATCCTTTTTCTGAAAATCAGTTGTCATTTTTTGAAGGGAGGAGGGGCAGGCGTGTTGTGTATTTCAATTTGTTGAGATGGCTAGCATCAAGAAAGATATCCCTGGAGAAGAGTGTTAGTTGTTTTAAGTATGGTTGAGAAGCGACATTTAATTTTTTACTATAAAGGGTACTTTTGCTATACTGATACTGATTCACTCAGTTTCATGAGTCTCATTTTATTATAATTAGCATTAAGAGTAAGAAATAAGCACATCTCATTATGGGTATAGATTCTTGATGGTCCAATATGGTAAAATCATACACTTTAAAATGTATTTTAAATTACAGTAATTTGAAAGCTCCATGAATACAGAACAATAGATTTTTTTTTTCAACCTAAAACTAGCTAACGTCCAGCTCATACATTTGGCATTTTCATTTCTGACCCCTTTCTGCAGCTGTGGGTCCATGAAGTCATAATTTTGTTGAATTCATTTTTGAATATGCCTCCTAGTACAATGTTTTGACCATGTCTGATTATATAGCTCAATTGGAGTGGAGAAAATTACCCAGTGATTTAAAAAAAAATTTTATTTTTTCAAAGACTGCAGGATCTGCTCTCCAACTTAGAAAGAAATTTACAGAATCAGGTTGTTTGTATGAGTTATAAGTATTGTTTAGTATTTTGACCCAGAGTTACTCGATATATCATTCAAGAAAATATGATTTCATGTCTGTTTTTCCTTGTCTCTGTGATATGAATTCAGATGACTTTAAAATATCTTCCCTGGGGTTGAGTCATGCAAACTCTCCTCTCTCTAGTTTTGTTATTCATTTTTAGTTTATGTATTCAAACCATAACTATAAGGCTCCCACTATACTCTTGCTTAAGAGATAGGTACATTTTCCTCTATTTACTTAAGACTGCTTTTTATAGGTATTTTCATTTTTAGAAAAAATAAATAAATAAATAGAAATAATTATATTAACAACCTGTATTGATCGGAAATGTGTAAAGGTATTTGTGAAACAAGCTTTTATGAGATCAATCTTTCTTCCTTTTATGTCCTAAATCTCATTTTCATTGCAAATTGCCTGGCCCTCATGGAAGATTGCTGTTGGGCACACATATGAAGAGGTTAATTACTAACTTATTTCCCACCTATTTCTCTATTTTACAGCATCCTGGCTTTTTTCTTTTACTCAGTGGGGATGCGTTAAATTTCTTCCTTCAGTTGCTAAGAATGATTCTGGTTGTCTCTGTACTTAGGAAAGACTTTCCACCAATGTAATCACATTTTGGGCTTTTGCTATACTCCCAATATCAATTTTTTGACATGAAATGCCACGCACTGTGTGTTTAAAAATAGCAAAAACATGTGTTCTATCTAGTGAGGCAATGAGGTAGGTACATGAGCTAAGTAAAATGTGACCACTTAATAGTAGGCATGGGTATCAGCCACAGTCTAGAGAGAGTGAGGGCAGCACAGACTTTCTGAAAGACTCAGAGAAGTCCGTCTAGAGAAAGGTGTCTTGAGATAGGACTTTGAAAGGCAGGTGAAGGGAGTGGAGACTTTTGAGAAGGATAGCGGAGAATACATAAAACTATGAAAGCATAGGTGAGATAAGGAACATTTTGAGAACTACAAGCATTTAATATTTTATTATTTCAGAGCTACTGAGGACAATGAGAGCATCAGGTTTTAGAGAAAAGAGCAAAACATGGACATGGATCATAAAATTTCAGTTCTAACCCACTCATATCTATAGAGTAGACGCAAACAGAGTCCTAATACCTACTTCTTTGTTTCAGTAGGATATACATAGGGTTTGGAATCAAAAGTCTCATGCTCCCACCTGCTCACTGAGTTTTGTGTGGCCAGTTGTCTCCTAATTTGAGTGTTCATTTCCTCAACTGAAAATTAAGAACAATGAAGTGTTAATCTCCAAAGGATTTTTGATACATTTGCATGTGTTATAAGAGCTTTTAAATCTGAAAAATAGTGTCTAAATGAGTGTTCATGGAGTCGTTCATGTATTCTTTTTTTTTTTTTTTTTAATTTGAGGGCTTTACAGTGCATTAGGAACTCTGATAAGATAACTCACGGGGCAATTTATCATAAAAAAGATAAATACAGCCCCTCTTGTTGTGGAGTTGGTTGTTCCCTTTGCTATCATCTGAGATCTGTAAAGATAACAAGAATAAAGTATTTCAGGCAGAATAAATAGAAAATAAAATATCCCAAAACAGGAATGACATTGGCTTAGGACACACACACACACACACACACACACACACACACACAAAAGAGGAGAAGGGCTAGGAGTACCGGTCCTCCTTTAACTGTCAAGTCCCTTGTGGAAGGATGAGGGCAGTAGAATTTTACACCCAAGACAGCTAATTCTCATAATTGTAGACACAGCGCACGTGGGCCAGGAGCCAAGCAGGGTGTACTCCATGCCTTTAGCCTTTCACACCTTCTCATCAAAAGGAAGAAAAATCCCTTTCTATTGCTAGGTTACCTCAGCCTGTTAGATTCTGCAGTGTGTCGGGCTCTTGACTGTTGCCTGTTTGGGGTTTTTTTCATCTGTCAAGGTTCTCAGAAGAGAAGAGAGTATCAGGAAACAACACGGTGGTCTCCTGCATGACCAGCTGCAGGTTGACTTCTCTTGCTGCTCGTCCTACATACACATTGTTTTCCTTTCTTCTAACTGGTCCCAGAAGCTTTTCATAGAGCTGCCATATTGGATCAAGAATAACAGATGAAGAGCTAGCCAATTCCTAGGTCCAATATCACAGAATGAAGTAATAGCATATCTGATTTCCTTTGGTTATTTACTTTAAAGTTCCACTGAATGGCTCCATCCAGCTGTGTCATTAGAAGAAATTAACACCATTCACCTCTGCCACTCTCTGTTAATGTTTGTTTGTTTTTTTAATTTAAGTTCCGTTTCTAATATATCCCTTCATTTTTTTTCTTATTTTTTTAAAATTTCTTATTTTTTTTAATTGTAAATGAAGTAGAGAGTTAAATCATCAGAATTAATATTAAAACAGGGAAAATACTAAATAAACTGTAATTTGCAATCTAGTAACCTTAGCTTTGTGATTACTAATAGATGAATTCAATCTAAATTGAAAGGAATATTTATCAATGAACACATTACTGTAATGTGCAAATTGCCAAATTGTCATTTAGGTATCACATGTCTTATTTTAGTCAGATGTTTGATAGTGCTAGACCTGGTGAACAATAAAGAATAATGCAAGGTACATGTGTACCATATTTTCCGGCATATAAGACAACCGGGCGTGTAAGACGACCCCCTAATTTTACAGTTAAAACATAGGTTTAGGCCTATATTCGCTGTATAAGACTACAGCCTCGGAATTGGGGGGTAGTCTTATACAGTGAATATAGGCCTAAACCTATGTTTTAACTGTAAAATTAGGGGGTCGTCTTATACGCCCGGTCGTCTTATACGCCGGAAAATACTAATTACAAAATTTTGGTAGCCACATTAAATAAGTAAAAATATATATATACAATTAATTATAATAATACATGCATTTAACCCAACATGTTCTAATTTTCAATATATAATCAACATGTAAAAGCATTATAGAAATATTGCATTCATGTTCTTAAATATACTATATGTACTTTAAACTTATAGCATATCTCAATTAAAATGCTAAATTTTCATCACAAACAACTAATTTATATTTAGATTTCCTAAAATTTACAGTTGAAAGAGTAAATTCACATACCCTAGTGTTTCAAACATACTTAAAAGTTTTCTAATATCTGAATCAAGTGTTTCAGAATAATTTTCTTTTAATATGCTCAAAAACATTGACAAAACTAGTTCATCATTTTTAGAAAGACTGATTTGACTTTGAAGCAGAAGCATATTAGTTGCTATGAAGGAAAGTCTCAAGGTTTAATGAGGACATACAGGACCATAGCTTTACCTCAGGTGTCAAGGACGTCTTCCCTCATGGAAATGATATTTGATCTGGAATATGAAAAATGAAGATAAGTAAATTGACAAAAAAGAAAAAAAAGAGACTTCCCCACTGAGGAAAGAGCAAAAACAAAGGCCCTTTGAAGGGAGGTCACATGGAATTCTTGAAAAACAGAGAACAGTGGCTGAAGCACAGACACCAAGAAGATAGCATTGAGAGATGAAGCTGGGAAGTTAAGCTAACTGTGGAGGGACTTGTAGACTGCTCTAAATACTTTTATCTTTATTCTAAGAGAAATAGGAAACTATTGAATCATTTTAAGCAAGAGACGGGTGGATTTTATACATACAGAATTAATTTAAAGACCATGGATGAAAGCATTGATGGCACAGATCTTTTTGTTTTAAGATCATGTGTAAATAAAATAGCATAAAACTTTCTCCATGTTTCCAATAGGATGTTCACTGTATCGACCTGAAGTTTTGCTTTCTTGACTTCATTTTCAGTCTGAATCATTAACACCAGACTGTTTTATCCTCTAAACAAGGGGTTCCCAACATTTTTATACCCTAGGGCGCATTCTAAAATATCGGTAGGGTGGCGGGCACCAGCTATTTCTAAGGATACTTATTATTGAACAAGAATAAAAAATAATAAACAAAAATAATTTTAAAATAATAAATTTATTGTACAAAATATATACACAGAAAGAAACATATATACAAAATGTAATACAAAGTAAATAAAAAACACACGTATAATAAAATCATTTAAAAAAACATAAAAGAAAACATAAAAAAAAACAATCTGTCAGTGTGATCTTTAACATTGCATTTCATTGGCCAGTGCCTCATAATTAGGAGAGTATGACGACAACCCTGTTAGCAAACAATTATTAAGATGCTCATCGGTAAGTCGAGATCTATATCGTGATTTTATTAAATTCATGTTTGAAAGCAAAGATTCGCATAAATACATTGAACTGAAAAATGATTTGATTTTATATGACACTTTTTTTTTTTAAATGGGAACCTTTCTTTGTCGATTATGTTCCATAAGTCCTCTGATATTAAGGATTTTAGCAAAATATCGTTCTTAAGGTTCAAAATTTCTAACTCTAGTTCTTCTGCTTTCCCCTGAACAAGGTCTGCAATACAGGTGGCTAGTTCTATTACATTTATTTGGCATGTAAAAGGATTGATACAGAAGGAGACAATTGGCTCGATATTTGTAAACTGTAGAAATCTCTCTTCAAACTGTTTCCGAAGCACTTGCAGGGTCTCAATAAATAATGACATGTTTAATTCATTGTTACCTAGCATTTTCCTCATATATGGGAAGTGCATGAGAGACTTGATATGCAGATGTGATATCAACAAAGTCAATTTTGCTTTCAATGCGTTTACAGAGCTTATCATTTCAGCTATATTTTTGTCTTTCCCCTGCAACTCCAAATTGAAAGAATCTAATTTTTCCATGGTGTCAGCAAGAAAACCCAAATCCACCAGCCAGCAAGAGTCTATTAGTTCATCATCATTTTCATTTTTATCATGTATAAATGTTTTTATTTCTTCAATTAAGTTCACAAATCTTGTAAGAACTTTACCTTTACTGAGCCAACGTACTTCAGTATGCAGGA
>PVKE010022713.1:0-25331 GCA_004027555.1 Craseonycteris thonglongyai
GACTGTTCTGGGCCCTCCCCCTTCTCTCTGTCTCTGTCTGTCTCTGTCAAAAACAATAAAAAAATAATAATTTTTTATTTTACTACTTTATATATTTGGGCATCCTACCCCTAAGGTTTTACAGAAGAACTAAAATGTGGTATAAAAATGATTTAAAATATGAAGACATTAACTGAAAAATTAAGACTACATAGACCCTCTATTCATTAAAAGATACTTAAAAAAAAAAAAGGTAACCCACAGAAATATTTGCAATACATATGTTTACAAATATATAAAGAGCTCATGTGAATCAGTAAGAGAACAAACAACTTGTTAGCATACGGAAACCATATTGTCAAAGAAATGCAAATTCAAACCACAAAGTAACAGTACCACATACGAACCAGAATGGCTACAATGAAATCTGACAAAACCAAGTGCTTGCTGCCCAGGGTATGGAGCAGCTAGAGCTCTCATGCACTGCTGGTAGGTAGAGAGTGCTTGTATCTACTAAAGCTGAACATATGTATATTTTGTGACATAACAATTCTACTTCTAGGCATATTTCCAACAGAAAAATGTACAGTTCACTAAAAAATATGTAGAAGAATCTTCATAACAGTCCCAAACTGTAAAAGACCCAAATACTTATCAATAGAAAATGAATAAATTGTTGTGATATAGTGCATGACTATATAACAGAAAATTTTAGAAAATTATGGTTATATACAATATGAGTGATTTCCTCTAACATTAGGCTGAGGAAAAGCAACCAGACAATAGATTACCTATAGCATGAACACAATTATATAAAGTTTACGGGAAGCCGGGATGGCTTAGTGGGTTAAGCGCTCACTTTGCATCCCCAGGGACTGAGGATCGAATCCTGGCCCCGGCCTGTTTGAACCCATGTGCTGAACTGGGGAGTACCCCCAGTTCAGTTCTCACCCTGGCCCAGTT
Source organism: Craseonycteris thonglongyai (assembly GCA_004027555.1). Taxonomy (NCBI): domain Eukaryota; kingdom Metazoa; phylum Chordata; class Mammalia; order Chiroptera; family Craseonycteridae; genus Craseonycteris; species Craseonycteris thonglongyai. The sequence goes on from PVKE010022713.1 coordinate 943, forward strand.
CCTGCCCTGTGCAGCCCCACACCCACCTGTGGAATGAAACTATGTGGAAAAAACGATGATGTGCAACTATGGAGACTGTTCTGGGCCCTCCCCCTTCTCTGTGTCTCTGTCTTTGTATCTCTCTCTCTCTCTCTCTCTCTCTGTCAAAAACAACGAAAATAAATCTTTAAACAAAATTATATAAAGTGTAAAAATAGGGATGCCAGGATAGCTCATCAGTTTGAACACTTACTTGCCTCACAATGGTGAGGCCCAGAATTCAATTCCTGGTCCTGGCCCATGCAAATCCCATTTGCTGAACTGCAGTGCAACTGGGAGCCACCAGAATGGTTTAGGGGTGAAGGTTCTCTCCTCCCATGCAGGAAGCCCATGGCTCAGTTCCCACCCCATGCGGCCCCATATCCACCTGTGTGGAATGAAACCACGTTAGAACTAATGATATATAACTAAGGAGACTGCTCTGGGACCTCCCACTTCTCTCTCTCTCTCACCTTCTATCAAATTAAAAAAATAAACAAAACAGGGAAAACTAATCAATGGTTATAGAAAACAGAATGATAGTTACCTTTGGGTATAGTACCTAAGCGGGCCCAGGGTCTTCTGGGATGCTAATTTTCTATTTCTTGATCTCAGTGCTAATAACACTGGTGTGTTCACTTTGTGAAAATTCATCAAGCTCTACATTTGTTATTTGTGTACCTTTATGTATATTTCAATATCAAGTTTACTTAAGAAGAATACACATATGAAGGGAGAATTAGAGGGCGTTAGACCCTGACCATGGTATATTCAGGAAACAGTAAGGGAAGTGGTTTTACTAGTGAGTGTAACTGTAAAGTGGTAGGCTCATAGCCTAGAAAAGTGTGCAACTGAGCACAAGGTCCCATCATGCAGGTAGGAGGGCCAAGGGTCAAGGCCAGCTCCTTGATGTAGGGAACAAAGGTGTAAACGTGATAAGGTTGGGCAGAAGAGTACAGGATGAAGGACTTAAGCACAATTTAATTTTTTTTTTAATTAATTCTCTGCAAACTTTCTATAATAAACTGGGCCTTTGCACATGCTATTCCTTCTGCATGGAAAACTCTTCCCTCTTTTCACATGATTAACTCCTATTCATGCGTCAGCATTCAGTACACATGTCACTTCCTCAGGGAAGCCTTCCTAGTGTCCCTAACCTGTCACTTGTGTTACAGGCTCTCCTCTACAGTACGGTGACCAGACATCCCGCTTTTGGCGGGACAGTCCCAATTTCTAACAATTTGTCCCGCGTCCCGCGACGTTTTAAAAAAGTCCCGATTTTTGGAAAGAATGCACGACAAGCTAGGGAACGGTGGGAGATAGACCAAATTTTTAATCAAGAACCCCCTCCCCCCTGGTCAATGGTGTCCCGCTTTACCAATGTTAAAATCTGGTCACCTTACTCTACAGTGCCCATCATAATTGCATGGTTGTAACTGATGATGTGATTATTTAATACCTGCTTCTTCCACTAGACATTAAGCCTCAAGAGGTTAGCAAACAGGTCTGGTTTTGCTCACTGTATCTCCAACATTTAGCTCTGGAGGCAGTCAATGAGCTTCTAAATCAACGAATAAAAAGTACCGTATTTTCCAGCGTGAATGAAATGACAAAAAACAAAGCCAAGACTTATGGCCTGGAAAAATAGCAGTACAGCCTGGTAGACAAACAGGTTGCTGGGAGCAGGCAGGAAGAGGGATGGGGTGAGTGGGACCTTCAGTTATAATGCAGCATGGGGTTGTCCTCAGATGGCTGGGGGATTTTAAGATGTAGACTCGGATTCAGGTAGATCTGGGTGGGGCCCCAGAGCCTACATTTCTCAAGTCTCCCGGGTGATGCTGAAGCTTCTGGTCTAGGGTTCACACTGTGAAAGGTGAGTCACAGATCACTGGAAAAGCAGCACCACCTGTCAGGGTGGGATCAGATCTGGGAATCGAGGTGGCGAGGTAGGGATGAAGACAGAGCACATGGCAGGCCTGAACTTGAGCCTCAGGGAGCCTCAGGAGCACAGCTGAGTGCAGGAAGCAATACACAAGGGACAGGAAGGCTGTAAAAGAAGACACATCCAGAAGAGAAGGGTGCACATGGTCCTTGTCCTGTTTAAGGAGTGCTAGGGGAGCCTCCATTCTTCTGTAGATAGGAATAGGGAATTTCATATTAATTTTTTAAAAAGGGGGGCCTGGGGCCGGCAGTGGAGGAAAGTGGTGCAGTAAGTTAAATTCCACCCATCCCACCACCTCCACCTTGTCAGTTCCAATGAAAATGTCATCAGAAGCAGGGACACACTTTCTGAGTAATACTAAAAGTGATCAAAAAACAACAAATGTGTTCCACAATGCTTTAAATGTCATTATTTAGTCCTTGTCTAAATTTCAGGTGGGTTGATTAAAAAATAACAATAATAATACAATAGAAGCATTAGTGGGAGGTGCACATAAGTCACCTGGGAAGCTTTTAAAAAATATGCCTGTCCCAGTCCCACCCATAGAGGGTGATTCAGCATCCTGGGGTGTGGTACGGAATGACATTCCCTTTGGGAAGCTCTCAGTGGAAGGACCAGGCAGACAAGGGCTGGCAGGGTAGGTTTTCAGGGCACCTTGGGGTGTTCTTCGATGGACAGACTAAGAACATAAGCTCTGCAGAATCTGAGCCATTCACTGTGTGGGGACCCTTGTGAAAGGCAGTTCCTCAGAACAGCTAATCACAGTATGAGTCTGGACAAACACACACACACACGCACATCAAAGGCAATTTCAAAGAAGAGCCAACACATGAAAGTCACATGGGCTGAAACATCACTTGCAGGCACTGAATGTTCAAACTGCTCCTTGCCTGGGCGGCTCTGCATCACTAGTACCAGCGTGGGCACTAGTGGGTCATATGAACATAACCACAGTTAAGAGCGCTCCCTGGCAAGATCATGTAGCCAGATGACAAAACACAGTGCACCAGCAACCCAGAAGAGACATGCTCTTCCCTCCTCACTTCAGTCTCGGTTACATAAAAGGGTCGGAACCGAATGACAGTGTCAATAAATAGGCATTGCATGCAAGTTGCAGAAATGGTTGTCCCACAATTGTTCCTCAAGAGAACCTTGATAAGAGGAAGCCTGATGCTGAGTAAACACACAATCAAGCCATGCAGTGTTTTCAGATTGTCTTGAAATTATATCTTAAACAATCCGGCCAGGATAATGAATGCTGACTAACTGCCCTGTTTCCTGTACCACAGCAATTGGAGAACTCAGGGTTTCTATGGCTTCCTTTATAAGCCTCTTAACTCTAAACAAAGCCACAACCCAACCAGGAACAGTCAGGCCTCTCCAACCACAAATGATTACAGCTGTAGCTGAGGCATTTTACAATATGGGGCCATGCTTGTTCTTTGTAATATATATTTAGATTTATTTTTATTGTTTTTGACAGAGAGAGATACAGAGACAGAGAGAAGGGGGAGGGCCCAGAACAGTCTCTATAGTTGCACATCATCGGTTTTTCCACATAGTTTCATTGCACAGGTGGGCGGGGCTGCACAGGGCAGGAACTGGGCTGGGGTCTCACCCCAGTGAGAACTGAACTGGGGGCACTCCCCAGTTCAGCATATGGGTCCACATGGGCTGGGGCCGGGATTCGATCCTCGGTCCCTTGGGCTGCAAAGTGAGCACTTAACCCACTGAGCCATCCCGGCTTCCCCCAAGTAGTCTATATATTTTTAATCAAACAATTATGGCTTTAGAATCTGTGTTGCACTTAACAACAGAGGTTCTACTGTAGCTATCGTTTTTAATCAAAGATTATACCTGAAAAACACAAAGATGCAATACCCCTTTGTGCACACCAGGCGTCCAATAAGCAGTGAGCATTACAGTTGACACATGTAAAGTATACCTACATGATGTGGGACACATACTTGTTCTCAATACAAAGGCATTTTCTTAACAATGCTGAACTGCTAATGCGATCGGGTGCTGACTGTAGATTCTATGTTTTGTAGGCAATCCTGATTTCAACTACCTTACAAAGGTGTAAATGTTCCATTTCTTAAAATTCTGTTTGCTTTTTAATAACGGCAACTTGCTAAAGTTAAAAGATAGTTGCTACAGATTTGAGCTACTCTACAAACTCAACGGACCCCGAAGCTGCAGCACATTGCACACATCCCTGCAGACTGCCACACCCTGGGCATGTGAGTCACCAGGGCCCTGTGCTCAGAGTTACACAACAAGGCTTCTCCCACCGCCCACTCGGGGCTCCTCATTCGCCCTGGAGCCCAAGCTGGGGAAGAGGCGATACTCTTATTTCCTAAGGGCCTACACGCTCATCTAGGGAACTCTGTTCTTTCACAAGCCCATGGCCACAAACAAAAGGGAACGGAGCACATTCTTCCCCATTAGAGAAAGTTAGAAAGCAACCCAACTCCATTTTGATCATTTTTAGAAGTGTTAAGATTATTTCATACCCTTGTTTTTCAATACAAGAATTTAGACCCTCTAACTCAAGAGTGCAAGCGCCAGTTAAACAAGAACAAAAGAAAGCAAGCAGTCCTGACTTATAAACACCTATTTGTGAGTTGACCTTAGCCATGAACCACAGGTGGCTTGCTACCTGAGTCATCAAGCTTACCTAGGCCAATGCTACCACCTAGTGGCCACCAGAGGAAAGCGCGTCACCTCCCAACCTGATTTTTCTCCCTTCTCCTTTGGAGAACACGGACAGCTCTGCTCCTTTAATCACTCAAGGTTCCACTCATTTCAAATAAACCTCTCTCAATATATAAGGCTTTCTCTGTAGCTCAATTCCCTCCTCCCTTCCCCTAACTCTTCTTCCCTGGTGAACTCAAAGAGCGCTCTCCTTTCCTAGGGGGGTGGGGTGGGGGTTATGTATGAGCCCCAACAGATACCTAAACAGCTGGAGAGGGGCATCTCAACACAGAAAAGTAATGAACATTCATGTACAGTCAGCTGTGCTAGACTGATGACTCATCAAATTAAGTGTGCTTCTAGTCAGAGACCAACATTTCATGTATTTATGATATGTTGTTTAGTTCCTAATACCAACACTGCTTTCTCCTTTTCACTGTAAATGCACAACAAGCAGATGGACTGCTTTGTGGGTTAAGCAAGTCTTGGGGGCAAACCTGGGGCCCTTGAATCCCGTCAGGACTTCACTGCAGATAAACCGCTTTCTGACTGCTGCCTGCACCTCGCCTTTTGGTTCTGGTCTGTCCTAAGGTCAGGCCTTATGTGCTCTAAGTCAGTGGGTAATCCTTCTAAAGGTAAAGTTTACAAACATCTGGGTCATCAAGCACTAGATTAAGACGGGACCAAACTATAAGAACGGATGCTTTATTGAGTTGCTAACAAAAGAAATGCCGATTAAAATGAGACTTTCTTTTTAACCAGAGCCTTAACTAAACCTTTCGTGTACTTAAGCCTCATCTGGGGAGTGTGTTAAAATACAGTCTTGGCACCACCTACAGAGACTCTGGTTTTGGGAGGAGCCAGGAAATTGCATTTTAAAACGTAAAAACTTTTTCGACCATTTAGAAAAGTTGCATGAAAAATAGAACTGCTGTATGCCCCCTGTTGGCCTGGGTCCAACTGTTAACACTTTGCCACCTATACTTTTGTCTCTCTCCTGCACCCAACCCCATGCTTTTCAGTGAACACTTGAAAAGATGCAGATACCCTGCCCCTTTACCTGTAAATAGTATAGCATGCATCGCCCAAGAGCAAGGACATTTCATGACCACAGTATAACTATCACACTGAGGCAATTTAACAGTGATAAGAAACACTTATGTAATATACAGTCCATATCAAAAATTCTACAAATTGTTTCGATGTCTTTTCTCTTTCCTCCTAATCCAGGATCCAAACCAGGGCCTTGCCTTGCTTTAGCTGTCATACAGGAGTTGCATTTTTAATAAGCACTGATGCAGAGGGTCTAAGCACCACGCAGTGCAAGACACTCAAACAGGTGATCTTCAGGGTTCCTTTCGGTTCTGAGAGGCTGTGCCTACAGTCAGGGGCTTGGTTAGGTCGGCACCCTAGGTCAGTTTTCCTGTCTGTATTACAAGTCGATCCCAGAGCTAAAAAGAGTTTCTACAGCTTAGCACTTGGTCCTGGCAAAGCACTTCCTAAGGCGCTGAAGTAACAGACCTTCCAGTCTATATGTCAGTGCTGGGATTAGCACAGTTGTCACAACAGAGAGGAAGAAAGCAACATGAAAATAACATCAGTTTAGAAAGGATTCTATCACTTGATATTATATAACCAGATGTCTTGGCTTGTTCACTCAAATTAGCTCACATCTTTCACAGACAGCAATTCTTAAACAATTCAGAATATCCAAGTTGTAAAAACAAAAAAACCACAGTGCCTTCTGTTATGCACACTTTCTCAGAAATGGGTTACAGGCAACTACTATTGTCCTAAGAGACCAAAGAAAAAGAAATGTACGCATCTGGTATGATTAAGCTTTGCAAATGCTATTAATGAAACTCAGCCCAACTAATTAAAACTAGTTTTCATTTGTGAAATGCCCTTTTATTTTAGAAAACACTTCTATAAATATTATTTCACTTTACTAATTTTAAATTATGTGCAGCTGATAACACCAACTAATTAAAACTAGTTTTCATTTGTGAAATGCCCTTTTATTTTAGAAAACACTTCTATAAATATTATTTCACTTTACTAATTTTAAATTATGTGCAGCTGATAACAGTATTACCATACAAATGGTACGTAAAATTTTGTTTTCCTTATGACTCTAATTTGCATAAATTTATCAATACCACTTTCTGACATGTTTTCTGCTTACTTGGCTTTTTAATTTCCAAAGTACAGCATTTCATGAGAAAGATAAACATGCTTACTTTAAAAACTACCTTACAATGTAAACATTACTACTGCATACTTACTAAATTAGGAAAAAAATCTACTCATTCGGGGAGGCATTTTCATATGGCTCATTCAACCTTAAAGTCAATAAGTTAATTTGTCCTAAGCTTTTATACCGAAAAATTAATTTTTAAATAACATCTTTAAAGCTTAAAGCCTGCTCATGAGTACAATTCTCCCAACTGATGATGGAAACATCGGTGCACAAGACTTATTTTTAATTTGGGTATGCATACCTAAAAGTACTTAATAACTTTTATTTATAAAAATGCTTCCATGAATGCATTTATGAGTTTTTTTTGTTGTTGTTGTTTTGTTTTTTTCATTTATGAGTTTTTAACTCTGCATTCACATTCTCCTCCACCACAAGGGAGAAAATGCTCACATAAGTCACTTTAATAACATAGCTCAATACTCAAATTATCTTGCAATTATTAATCCTAATACTCCAGAGGTACAATCGTGGGATCCAATAATTTGTTCCATAGATCCTGTAATTTGTTAAGGGAGTAGCTCTCCAACTGGAGCCCCCAGGGAAACAGGGTGGAGTAATTTGTAGGATTAGTTTGTTCAACCAGAGACCCGTAATTACCAGCCTTGTTCTCCTACAACTTCAAAATGTCAATAGTTTTCTTGCGATGGAGTCAGGGTTTATTTATAGGTTCGACACCATGACACTTGTAAAACTAACAAAATAAAAAAGTTATACTTGATACTGGGAGGATACCAAGAAGTCGTTTTAAGCTCCCTGAAGGGCAAGAGAAAGAATGCTATGGGAACTGCAGGCAGTTTCTGGAAAGAGGTGATGTTGCTATAAAGAGAAACCAACCTCTTATGTTCCATGAGCTGTTTTCAGGGTTGGGATGAGAAGCTAGCTAACTTATACACAAAGTCTGCTCCTAAGAGATCAGAAAACTCACGTTAAACCTGCGAGTATATTAAATCCAGTCATCTCCCTTCCCCCTTCTTTTACATGAAATTATCACAGGGTGGATGGAGCACAAATTCTGAGTGCACAGCTCCCACGAAGCCAGACAGGAGCCCATGACGCGCCTTCCTAACATGACTTTCCCCCCGAGGTGACCGCTCTCCTGACTATGAACATTTTCACGAGTTTTTAAAAATGAGCTTTTTAAGTTTTTGTTTTTAATTGTTTAGGAAAAAGTTCTCATGATGCATGCAAAGCTTTCCAGGACCCCTACCCTGCTCTCTCTGCATGCATGTGGCTGCTTCTGGGCTTGTGTCCTGGGCTGTAGGGACGTGAGAAGGGCTGGGGCTCAGCCAACCTCCCCCCCACCCCCCACTCGGAGGATGTCTGTACAATGACTGCTAAACTCCCATTATGTGCCAACCGGGCGAACCCAGAAACTTTAGGGGCCTGCCTCCTGGGAGAAAAAGGAGGCATATGCCGCCAGCCCCAGAAGGAACTGAACCAGACCATGCTGAGCGAGGACAGGACTTCCGGGACTTACCCCCAGGCCCCCAGGAGGAACCGAACCAAACCACGCTAAGCAACAAAAGGACTTCCAGGACTTACCCCCCTACGATCCACCCCAGCTGCCTCCAAGCACCCAGCCAGATTCCCACCCCATTGCAGGACTACAATTTCACAGGCTCTTGGGGCTTGTTTATCATTGCTTTCAGCCTTTGTTACTAGTTTAGCAAAAAAGTTCCAGACCACTGACTCACTTAGTATTCATTTACTGGGCACCTGCTCTGTGCCAGGCCAGCACGTGGGGTGGGCGTGGAGCAGCGGTGTCTGCAGTTTCGAGTTCTAAGGGAAATGAAAGCCCAGGTACCAGAGGAACAGCAGGGAGGCTCCTGAATGGGGTGAAAGGGAGGGACTAGTTTCCCAAGGCTTCATGGGGAATTCTGCAGAAGAAACGGAAACTGGCCAGAAACAGCACTGCACCGAGTACAACAGCCAGGAGGTGACAGGCACAGGCATTTCAGGCACTCCAGGATTAGTCAGAGTGTCTGAGGAATAACTGAAATCCTAGATAAATCTCGAGGAGGACATCAGGTTCCTCAAAAATTCAAGGGGTTGTCACACAGAAGAGGAAGTAGGAAAGGGTGTGAGGCTGTGGGGAGGGCAGCAGTCCTGGAATCTGGTGGGATGTGGGCTGGAACCCCAGCTTAGACACTTATTAGCTGTGTGAACTTAGATCACTCACCTTCTCTGAGACTCAGTTTTATCTATACAAGGGAGGAAATTTTCTTCACCTTCCAAGGTTGTTTTAAGCACTGACAATAAGTTGTATGCAAATTAACTGGCCCCTAGTAGGGCCCAATCAATGGCACTTATTACTGTCATTAGACTGATTACTTTATTTATTTATTTATTATTTTCTTTGAACTGAACTGGAGGCCTCACCACATTCGGGAAGCACACCCCAGTTCAGCATATGGGTCTGCAGGGGCCGGGGCCGGGGCCAGGATTCAATCCTCGGTCCCCAGGGCTTCAAAGGGAGCGCTTAACCCGCTGAGCCATCCCGGCTTCCCCCAGACTGATTACTTTAGAGGGGTGGAAGAAGGAACAAACAGAAGAAGAGTTTCTGAACAGCCAAGGCTACACAAATATGGAACAGCCTTGACAAGGCGGGAGCACCTCATCACTAGAGGTAACCAAGCAGAGAAGCTGGATAAGACTGCAGGCAGTAGGACGGATAAATTTGAGCTTCCAGGACCAAGATTCTACTATGGCTTCTGTTTCAGCAGAGCCAAGGCTATATTTCTGTACAGGTAAGCTCTACTCAGACCAATAATGTTCAAAATGGAATTTCATTACATGGATTTCTCAAGGGAAATAATTCTAAATAGAAACCTCATACCTCAATCTCAAAACAAAACAAAGCAAAACGAATCAAAACTAAACTAAAATGGCCCATCAAACCATGAAATAAAAATAACAAGAACAGACAAAAAGTAATATGAAAGTTCAAAACAGAGACAATAGAATACATTTTATAGTATGCAGTTTCTACCTCAAATTAAGCTACCAATCTCTTTTCAATCTCTGAATAGTTCTACTAGGCCCCAAAAAGACTGGAAAACAGGATGGAATAAATTTACTCTACAGGGACATGAATCAAGTTGCATAAAGTTTACAAAAATACTGTGCTAATATTTGCCCTCGGGGCATGCCACGCCCACTTGGGTGTCAGTCCATGATATTTCTATCTTAGCCTCCACTCACCACCCCTGCAGCTCAAAGGAGCACAAGCCTTCAGAAAACAGCTAAAGTCACTTTGAAAGGTTTGAGATGTGCTAATCACGGCGCATCCCAGCCAAGAAGCTGGAATCTCACAACCGGAACATCCCGCCAGTTGCCAAGGAGTCTGCAGCCAGCGGCAGACTGGCCAGAGAAACCCAATCCTCCCCACCCCAGCCCTCGCCATAATTTTATCTCAAGGAAACACAGAAAAATACCTTCCAACCCTTCCCCCGCATAGCATCACCCTATTTGTCACGAATCGGCCAAGTGGCCTGGGAAGTGGCTGATCCGTTTTTCTTCACCTGGTTTCCCAGCTTCGAGCCCCTAAGGCTCCTTCCAGCTTTAAAATCCTCTGCCTCTAAAGTTTTAATCCGAAGGGCCAGCTCAGGTTATATTAGGTACAGTAATCCTGCCGGTTGCCAGCACCTCTAGAAACCAAGATAAAATGTATTTTTATGCAGCCTCGTCAGGTTTCCAGGGCTGTCTGTCTTGGTGAGCTGGGGTCAGGAAGTTAATGAAAAGAAACTGCATTAACTCTCAGAGACTTACAAAGGCATGCCAAAATGCAAATCAGATAACAGTATTTAGGAATAATCGAACAAAAATATCTCTTGTTGCTACTGTTGCACGCATATGTACTGAGGCCTTCCACGCACTGGGAGCCAGGAATACAGACCAATGTGCCCTGCTTCTTGACTTCCAGGAGCACTCAGCAACATGGACCAAGACCACTGCTGCCCGGGGACTCCGGTGGCCAGGGGTTTCAGGAAGCCTGGCTGTTCTGGAAGGAACACACCAGAACCTGGGTCCCAGTCTGCTCCCCTGCTCGCAGGCTGATATGACCTTGGGCACACTAACTTTCTAAGTCTCTGTTTACGCACCCACAAATCATTCCGAGGAGCAGCGACCTTGTAACCCAGTGGAGGGCCTGGCCCACTGCACACTTCAACACCAGCTACTGTGAGCACTGACTCGGTATTACCACCCTTTTCACCCACCTCCCGCCAGTCCCTGTGGCCTGTTCCCATCCCCAGGCTTCCTGTCCTGAGGGGCAGCCAAGGGCAACTACCTACAGGACTTCTGAGTTTTCCCAATACTTTCACACCCACAAACTCCTGGCTCCATTCATTCTGACTGGGTCTGGTGGGCAGCACTGCTAATCTCATTTGACAGACTGATGGACGAGACTCAGAGAACCATACCCACGTCACACAGTCAGCCTGCAAATGCAGTGACGGTCCCCAGTTCAGTGCAGGGCATCACCCACCTGCCCACTGAGTCCACTGGCCCACATGCCTAAAAAGAAGGTGAATTATAGGTGACTCACTGTGGGGAAAAGAACCCACTTACTCACTATTTTCTCTAACTTACTGACGAAAGGCGTGTTCTTACCCTTGAGGTAATCTTCATAAATACTCCCCATAGCTTACGTGTTGGTAAATTTCCTCTTAGGGCAGAAATGGTCCAGGAAACCTTTTCCCCCTAATTAATTCTGCAACATCAGAAACCTGAGTAATGACTTGGGTATGTATTACCATATTCCCTCCATTCTAAGATGACAATCGATTTAACAGGTATTCCAGACAATTTTAAAGACACAGTACATCCAAAGTACCCGTCGACAGCAAAGATCATACCGATTTCAGAAAAGCTAAAATGTGGAACACATGTCTTTCAGAATCGCAGGAACGCCGTAAATGAGTTCCTCTCCCTTTTGCGAAAGGCGTGGGCTAACAGCCCTTCCTGCTTCACAGGCTGCCACCCCTGGGTTAATTATTAGCAGTGGGAGAGCAGGAGTGGGCCACCTAATTTCCTGAGGCCAGGCCCTGGGTTTGGCTCGTGGCCTCTCCTACTCCATGACCAAGAGCTCTCCTTCCAGCACAAGCCAGCCCCCGCCCCCACCCCGTTCTACTGCACCTGCAGGGACTCCTGATGGAGACCCAGGTGCCCTGTAGCCCCAGGAGGCTGTGCTTCTGAACTTGAGCTCAGCCAGACCCTGGCCTGCTCATCCCTGGGGCCCACATACCAGCTCTAAGCCAAGGATCTCAGGACAGTCAAGGGGTGGGGAAACTGGGTAACCCCGGTGGGGGCGATGGGAGTGGCATCCTGGGTGTGGCAGGAGCCTGGGTCTCCAGAATCATAAAGGGCAGCCTCACAGCATCTAGTAGACTAGCGATGTCCAACCTTGTGGCTTCCCTGGGCCACACTGGAAGAACTGTCTTGGGCCGTATATAAAATACACTAATACGAGCAATAGCTGATGAGCTAACAGGGGTCTCCAAACTTTTCAGCCGCATTAACTATCAAACAGCAGTTTGGGGGCCAACTACACACTCGAAGTCCAAATAAAAAAGAATCCAAACATAGACGTTGTTTTTAATTATTTATTTAATATTATTTTATTCAGATAAAAAGGTCTCCACAGGCCGAATGAGAGGGCCTCACGGGCCGGGCTGTAGTTTGGAGACCCCTGAGCTAAAAAAAAAAAATGGTTGCAAAAAGTTTTCATAACGTTTTAAGAATTTGTGTTGGGCCTCATTCCAAGCTGTCTTGGGTCACAGGTTGCACATGGCTGATCCCGACCTTGAGGTTCTTTCCACCAGCTGTGGGAGGTAACTGGGCAGCCCAGAACCTAACTCCATAACCATGAAGTAAACAAGCTGGCTCTGCCCACCAAGGTTAACTAATGCTGGAGGGGAAGAAGGAGGGCAGAACAGCTGCCACGCTGGGCACGCTCTGATGTGCTCGTGTCAGACAAAACTCACAGCACTGTGTGGTTTAGGGAGTATTTTTTGTTAAGTTGTACCTGCAATGTCTCCACAATCATACGGCCCACTCTTTCCCCCTATCCAACACTTCACTAGTATTTGTGGTTATAGTTTTATAATATTCCACTCTGTGGAATCATAACCATGGTTGGGTGTTCAGATGGCTTCTAATTAGTAGGTCTCAGACTTTCAAACGAACCCACAGTAGGGGAAGCCGGGATGGCTCAGAGGGTTAAGCACTCACTTTGCATCCCTGGGGACCAAGGATCGAATCCCGGCCCCGGCCAGTGTGGACCCATATGCTGAACTGGGGAGTGCCCCCAGTTCTGTTCTCACCTCCCCACCTCCACCCCGTTGGGCCCCTGGCTTGAGGGGGCGTGCCTCCCATGTGGGAGGCTTCCAGCCCAGTTCCTGCCCTGCACTGCCCCCACCCACCTGTGTGGAAGGAAATCATGATGAGACATACAACTATGCAGACCACTCTGGGCCCTTTCCCTTCTCACTGTCTCTCTATTTCTCTGTCAAAAACAATAAAATAAATCTTAAAAAAAATAAAATAAAAAAGAACCCATTAGTATAAACCCAGAGAGGGAAGGAGCATGTGACCAAGGGCAGGCACAAATGTCAGTGAAGTGGGGCCCCGCCGAGCCCTGCTTTAGGGCAAAAGCACCAAAGATGGGATTAACCCACCGACACGATGGGAAGAAAATGGCAGAATGGATGAGCAGGTAACTGATGCCTGGGGTTAACCCACCTGGTGTACTGTTGTCTTCTCTACCAGGCAGAACAATCTTTTTACACTGGAAGGATGAAATGAAAGAGGATGGGAAGGCATCTCCTATAGCCCATGACACACTACACCTGTCAGCTCATTCGACTCCCACATCAGGAGGCAGACTAGACTAAAAACAGCAAGGAGCGTGCCTAGCTGACCTGGCAGAGGAGAACGCAAGCCCAGTGGGCTCCTGACGAAGTCACACCTCTCCCAGACATCGCACTACTTGGCTCTGGTCTTTTTTCACTGTGGCAAAACAGACAGAACATAAAATTTGCCGTTTTAGCCATTTTTAAGTGTACAATTCAGTGGTGTTAACTACATTCACATTGTGCAACCATCACCACTACCTATTTCCAAAACTTTTTCATCACCCACAAACATAAACTCTGTACCTATGAAGCAATAATGCCTCATTCCCTCCCTCCCCCAACCTCTGGCAACCTTTATTTCCTGTCTCTATGAATTTGCCTAGTCTAGATAATTCACATAAGTGGAACTACACAATATTTGTCCTTTTGTGTCTGGCTTATTTCACTTAGCACAATGTCTTCAAGGTTCATTGTGTTGTAGCGCGTGTCAGAACTTCACTCCATTTTAAGGATGAATAGTACTGTGGATAGACTACACTCTGCTTGCCCATTCATCTGTTGGACTTGGCTATTGTGAATAGTGCGGCAATGAACACTTGTGTGAGCATCTGTTTGAGACCATTTTCAGTTCTTTCGGGTGTTATACTGAGGACTGGAATTGCTGGGTCAGGTGGTAATTCTGTTAAGTTTTCTGAGGAACTACCAAACAGTTCTACAAAAGCTATATCTTTTGATATTCCCACCAGCAATTAATTGTAACAGGATTCCAATATGTCCACATCCTCACCAACAGTTTTCCTTTTTTTGTTAACCATCTTCGTAGGTGTAAAGTGATAGCTCACTGTGGTTGATTTGCATTTCCCTAATTACTAGTCATGTTAAACATCTTTTCATGTTCTTATTAGCTATTTGTAGATCTTCAGAGAAATACCCAAGTCCTCTCTGCCCAATTTTTAATTGGGTTGTTTATCAATTTGGGCTGTTGAGTTCTAAGAATTCTTTTTACATTCTGAATGTGAAACCATTATCAAATACATGATTTGTAGGTTCTTTTTACTTTCTTTCCTTTTTTTTTTTATTGTTTTTGCCAGAGAGGAGAGAGAGAGAAACAGAGACAGAGAGAAGGGGGAGGGCCCAGAACAGTCTCCATAGTTGCACATCATTGGTTTTTCCACACAGTTTCATTCCACAGGTGGGCACGGGGCTGCACAGGGCAGGAACTGGGCTGGGGTCTCACCCTGGTCAGAACCGTACTGGGAGCACTCCCCAGTTCAACATATGGGTCCGCACGAGCCGGGATTAGATCCTTGGTCCCTGGGGCTGCAAAGCGAGTGCTTAACCCACTGAGCCATCCCAGCTTCCCCCTCTTTTTACTTTCTTGACAAAGTCATTCGATGCACAAAAGTTTTTAAATTTGAGGAAGTCCAATTTATCTTTTTTTTTTTTGCTCGTGAGTTTGGTGTCATATCCAAGCATTCATTGTTAAAGCCAAGGTCATGACAATTTACCTCTATGGTTTGTTTGTTTGCTTGAATAAGGGTTTTATGGCTGTAGCTCTTATATTTAGGGAGTCCACTTTGAGTCAGTTTTTGTACCTGATGTCAGCTATGGGCTGCCCTGTTTCTTTTCTGAGCAGGAGTCCATGCCCATCCTGATCCTCTGGCAGAACACTAGGATCATGGCACTAGATTGTGAACTTCATGAAGAGAGGGTCTGCGTCTTTTGAAAATCAGCACTGTGGTGTGGGCACCCAACCCAGTGCCTGGTACCCAGCAGGAGGTATTCACTAATTACCTAAGATGCATGGACGGTGGAGTGTGTAAACTCCACCCCAGCTGCTTCTTATCACCACTGCAGGATCACTCACAACAAACTGGAAGACTCTTGCCTGTAACAAAGTAGTAAATCTGATAGGCTAAACATGTTAACAACTAAATATGTAACAACTGTATTCACATACTCTTATCGGTTAAACTAAAATGATCCAAGCTCTAACCACCAGCAAATGTAAATGATGACAGGGCAGAGAGTCCCAGCCCTGGAAAGTCAACATGTCCTTACCAGTGTCCTCATCAGTTCAAGCCCTCATCACACAGAAGAGGACACTGAAGGGCTGAGGGAGGCAGTGACATCCCAAATCCTAGACTTCAACTCCCAGGGCTCTCCCCACCAAATGCAGGCCTCAGTGATCACTCACTGCAGATAAACCACATGAAGGTATGAGATTACCGTATTTTTCTGCGTATAAGACGCCCCCATCTATAAGATGACCCCTACTTTTCTAACCCAGCATTAAGAAATCAATACACGGTTACTCTCGTGTATAAGATGACCCTCAAATTTTGGTCTAACAATTGTGGACAAAAGTATAGCCTTATACATGGAAAAAAATATGGCAGTCTGAGTTCCTTCAAAAGGTAGGAGTGGCCCTCTGGCCCCAACACACCCCTTCCCCCAACAAAAAAATGCTCCCTGCCCTGCTCACTGGGACACCTCACCCCTCCTCTCTGCTCCAGCCACACTGCCCCCTTTCCTGTTCCTGGGCTGCACCCAGCATGTACCCCACCTCAGGCTTCCACACTTGCTCCCTCTGCCTGGAATACCCTACCCTTAGGCATCCTCTACCTGGCTCTCTCCTCCACTTTCTCCACATGTCTGCTCAAATTTTACCCCATCACTCCTTCTCTCCCCATCACTCCTTATCTCCCCTACTCTATATTCTCCTTAGTGTTTATCACCACGAGCGACAGCACATTTGTTTATTGCCCATTTTCCTCCCAATTCCCACATCCCTACCTCCGGCTAGAATGAAGGTCCTTGAAGGCAGGATCTATTTTTTAGTGAACTGCTGTATCCCTAGCAACTGGAAAAGGGCCTAGCAAACACGAGGTGCTCAAGAAGTATCTGTGCAATGCGTGGATTCAAAGGATAAAATGGGGGACACCACACTATTGACCATGTCACTAAGCGATACAGCGGGGAAGGCAGGCTGCTCTAAACGCACAGGTGAGCTCTGTCTGGACCCTACAGCCAGAGGCCCACAGGCGGTCCCTGGCAGGGGCCCGGGGCATTGTGGGTGATCACACACTCCCAGAAGTCTCAGCAGGGCTCGAAACGCTGGCAGCTGTCACTCTGCTGACCTGGCCACAGAGAACGGAGTCTTTCCCCCACAGGTGCTTAATAAATGCTTGTGAAAGGTACACGCAGCTGAATGGGCGCTAATGCACACAGGCCTTACACCAGCACTTTCAGAAGGCCCGTGTCAGTGCTTACAATCATTCCAACAACACTGGGGGGTGGTTTGACCGAGTACTTCCATTTCTAGGAATCTACCATTGGATATACCCAGACAGGAAAGTTTTGTTGGCAAAGATTTCCCTCCTAGAGACGTTTATAACATTGAAAATTACAACCAAAAAAGCGGATTTCCCACTTTAGAGGGCCAGAGAAGTAAATCACAAAATAGCCACAGGCTGCCCATGAAGATTTCAGAATGACATGGAAAATGATTGGACTGTTAAGTAAACAGGGCTGGCTATAAAACAGTTATAAAACTGTACCTATAAGTATGACTACAACTAGAATATAAGGGAACTCACAAGACCATAAAAATATAATTGTTAGTTTTTCTATCCTTTCAACCTTTCTGTAGTTCCTAAACTGTCTATGAGTAACACCAAGTTAAGGAAATCAAAACGACAGAGCATTAAAAACTGCTGTCACCTGAGGCTCTATTGGTACCCAGGGTGTGTAACTGCTTAAACCTGTCCCAGCTCTCCGCTGCCTCTCCTCTTTCTGCATTCACATGATGCCGCTTCCGCTTCCTCTTCCTCCTCTTGCACCTGGCGCCAACAGCCCCCGCCCCCCTCCCCAGCCCTGCCACAGCACTGGCCTTCTTACCACACCTGCAACCACTCTGCCCCCAGAAATCCCACATCACCTGACACCCTTCTGGCCCCGCGACCCCAGTCCAGGCCTGACTCCACTTCCCAGCTCTGTGGCTACGGATGGGTCTCTCTGAGACTATTTCCTCCTCGGGGAAATGAAGTTGACGCCACCTCACAAGGCATCTGAGGTTCGGGGAGCTCATGGCCCCCACCTCACAGGGCCCTTCTGAGTTGAGGTTAAACATGCAAACAGCTGTGAGTGTACTCCTTGCTACTGGGCCCCAATCTGATGGTTCCACCCAGCCTCAAAGCTGAATTCTTGATCCTCAATCTGCCTAGACCAGAGTACCTGTCTTCTCCTGAAAGCAGCAGCAGAAAAGCAGCTTTGTCCTTGGCTCTTAGACCACCCACCATGGTTTCTTGGCTGAAGTTCCCACTCCCCCAGTGAACCCTCCACTCCTTCAGAGAACTCACAGCCCTACTCTCACTACTCAAAGCCAAGGCCCAAATCCAGCCCCCAGCACTCCCTCCTCTGAGTCCCCATTCTGTCTTCTGACGTTCTCCCAGCATTTTTACTTGAGGTCCTGCTGACTCCTTCAACCATCTTCCCCCATCCACGCCAGCACTCTCCCAGGCACCCCAACTCAGTGCGTGGCTCTCAGTGCTGTGTCTTAGTCACAACACTCACATTCTTCCTTCATGAACCTTCTGCATTCATGTCTCTCTACAGCGCCTCGGGCATTGGATGAACAGCCACTGCACTCAGGCCCCTGCCGTCTGGGAACAGCTTCTCAGAGATGCATGAATAATCACTTTTCAGTGTGCTAAGTGCTGTGAAGACAGGCTGCTGGGGCCTCGTCTGGGGCATGACCACAGCTCAGCCCGGAATAAAGGGAAACAGCTTCTTTGTAGATCCTAATGGCAAAGCTAGACCCTGGGGGATAGAGTATCACACAGTAAAATCAAATCACCCAATACTGATCTCAAAGCCTACTGCCCCTACCCGTGATCATCCACAATCTGATTCCAATCTAAGCATCCAGGCTCCAGACACCTGGCTACACCTGCCACTCCCAGGTGTCTCCATGGAGCTGGGCAGAGCGCTGTGCAGCAGTTCTTGTGTGGCCTTGCCCATACCCTCTGCTCCATGAGCCTCTCCACCATAAATCCCGTTCTGAACCAGGGCCGCTCAAAATGGGTCTCTGGACCCAGGGCAGCAAGCACCATCCCGGGACTTATCAAAAACTGCAGAATCTCAGGCCACACCCGAACCTGTGGAATCTGAATCACCTTATACGTACATGAAAGTTTGGGAGGCTCTGCTCTCCACACCAAATCAACTCCTCCCCCCAACCTCCCCTGCCCCCCCCAGGCCTTGGCTTCCTCCCCTTGGGGTTCCCCTGACCACCACACCCCTTCCATCCCACTGCGGCACCACCTCAGCCCCACCTGCCTGGGGCAGCACACACACAGCACAGTTCTCTCCATCTCTGGGATCTCCGGCTCCACCCGTGGACAAGGTCACAGTATGGTCCTTCTGTCAAGCTTACTGACAGGGACAGACGGCAAGCAGTGACTGACCACAAGCACTTCCTGAGTAATTATCCTGTGCCACCAGAAGTGTTTGTCGTTATGAAACCTTCACCCGTCAGGTGGGCATACCTGTCATTCCAAGTGTGAAGATGAGGAAATCCAGATGTTAGGAGGCTCAATTGGGGTCACCAAGTTAGTGGAGTTAGTGGGTGCTTCCGGGGACGACCACAGGCTTACAACCTGCACCAAGAGATACCAATGAGCACCACAGCCTCGCAGAGAAAGTCCTGTGTAAGGGCATTTAGGAGCTGAGGAATACACCCCCATTTTACCTAGGGAACAGACACTTTGGCTGGGACCTAATAATGAGGTGGAAATGTAGTTGAGAACAAGTGGAAGGCAGGCAGAAGCCAGACCCGGGAATCCTTCAGGGACAGCCTAAAGAGCTGAGACTTCTAAGGGGACAGAGAAGGAAGGAAGTTTTTGGAGCAGGCTGGTTAAAAGAGGCAACATCCTTCCCTAACAGCCATCCCTTCTCCTCATCCCCACGAACCTGATCTTCACCACTGGGGACCTGCTTCTCTGACCCTCCTAGTGCATGAAGCGCAGTCAGACTCTCCCAGGTGCACTTGGCTCCATCTCCTGCCCTCCATGAGTCCTCTCGGCTCTCCCAGGCCAAAGCCCAGCTCCCAGGGAATCCACCACAGCAAAGCCTTATGAAGGGTCATAAAATGGGCCTCAGGTGCCCCTCAGCAAGGCGCAGCTGCCAGGAACCTTGTACCTCCTTTCCCGCAAAGGGCTGGAGGCATGAGCTCCCCCTCCAACCCGGTCTTCCCACACCAAATATTCAGTTTCCATACTTATCTCCTAGCGCAGGGGTATCCAACCTTTTGGCTTCCCTGGGCCACAATGGAAGAATTGTATTGAGCTACACATAAAATACACCAAGGACAGCTGATGAGCTAAAAAAAAATTGCAACAAAATCTCATGTTTTAAGGAAGTTTACAAATTTGTGTTGGACTGCATTCAGAGCCGCCCTGGGCCACAGGTTGGACCAGCTTGTCCTAGATCAGGCACGTCCAACCTGCGGCCCAGGGTGGCTTTGAACGAGGCCCAACACAAATTCTTAAAACATTAGGAGATGTTTTTGCAACCTTTTTTTTTTTAGCTCATCAGCTCTCATTAGTGTTAGCATATTTTATATGTGGCCCAAGACAATTCTTCTTCTTCCAATGTGGCCCAGGAAAGCCAAAAGTTTGGGCACCCTTGTATAGGAAGGCCTGAGACTCACCTTCCCCTTCAGCCAACCAACATCCTAAGGAGGCCCAGCTGGGACCAGGGGCATAGAACGGAATAAGAGACATCTGCCCTGGGGAAGCCAACCCTGAATATGCACCCCTTTAAAAAGAAAACATTCTCACGACCCACCCCCATACATTCATGCCTCTGGATCTATTTGGAAAGTCTTAAGAAATTGAAGCATTTCCTTAAGTCTTTGAAAATGTCTTTCAGTAGCAAATAATCACCGCAACAGCGAATCTGCCTTGATGATTGAACATGTTAAGATTCATTTAGGGGAAGCCGGGATGGCTCAGTGGGTTAAGCGCTCACTTTGCAGCGCCAGGGACTGAGGATCAAATCACGGCCCCGGCCCGTGTGGACCCACATGCTGAACTGGGGAGTGCCCCCAGTTCAGTTCTCACCGGGGTGATACCCCGGCCCAGTTCCTGCCCTGTGCAGCCCCAATCCCACCTGTGGAATGAAACTATGTGGAAAAACCAATGATGTGCAACTATGGAGACTGCTCTGGGCCCTCCCCCTTCTCTCTGTTTCTGTACCTCTCTCTCTCTCTCTCTCTGTCAAAACTAATTAAAAAAAAATTCTTTAAAGATTCATTTAGGGGGATGCTGGGATAGCGCAACAGGTTAAGTGCTTGCCTTGCAACCATGAGGTCTAGGGATTGAATTCCCACCCTGACCCATGCAAACCCATATACTGAACTGTGGTGGTGAAGGTTCTCACCTCCTATGAGCAAAGCCCCCAGTTCAGTTCCTGCCCTGTGCGGCCCCACATCCACCTGTGTGGAATGAAACTATGTCACAACTAATGATGTAAACTATGGAGACTGTTCTGGGCCCTCCCTCTTTCTCTCTTCTCTCTCTCTTGCCTTCTCTCCAAAACAAATATTAAAAAAAAGATTCATTTTGTGTAAAAGAGAAAATGTTAAAATTATAACACAAGTTTTAAAGTTCTTGCATTATTTACAAATTGAAAATATACTGGTAGAACTTTATTTGTGAAACACAGATCTACACTAGGAGGTTGGCGGCTCCATGTGTGGTCTGTGGACCAGACCCCCACTGGGGAGCTTGTTAGACGCCTGGAATCAGAATCTGCATTTAGCACTAAAGCTAGGGTAGCTAGCCCTGGCTTACAGCATATGGTTTGCAGGGTTCGGGACGGAAAGAGGGGAAAGCAAGGCTAGATGGAGCCAGGCTACATGGAACCCTCAGAGAATGATTTTTGGCCTTTTTGTAGGAGACACTTGCTCATAGCAATATGAAAGAGGCAGAGATGCGAGGGGCCTGTTGGAGACAGTAAGCAAAAGTGGAAGCAAATGGGAGCTTAGGAACTACCCCAGTTTTAGAGGGTGGAAAAGAGGGTGGGCTGGCGGAGGGATTTCTCGGGTGTGATGGGCGGATCTGTCTTGTGCAGGTGTGGAGCTGAGTCAAGGGTGACACTGGGGCTCCTAAGCTGAAAATGGTGAAGATTATGGAGAGGGTGTTTTTGAGAAAAGGGTAGAGCTGTTCTGCATGTACAGTGGAGGGACCTGAGGACACTAGGGAGAGGTGTTCAGATGTGACATACATAGGACCAGAACTCTCCAGAGATGACCAGGCTGAAGACACAGACCTGTGAGTGCCTGACAATGGGATCAGGTGAGTCCACCCAGGAAAGCGTGCAGGACAGTAAGAGAAGATAAAAGGAGTAGACAGTGGAGGATGAGTGCAGGGAGGCAGGGAGGCAGGAGGCAGGAGTGACAGGCCAGCCTCACAGATCAAACCGGCCGCTATTCTTGACATGTGAGCAGTCCCTGGCCATGAAGGCAAAGGCATGAAGGTCAAGGGGCAGATGGGGAAGCCTGGGGATGTCAGGCTGCAGGATACAAGGGTAGATAAAGCCAAGACTGATATACAAATGTCTACGCATCCAACCTGATGTTGCCAGCCCCCTGTAATCAATAGTACCGGTATGTCTTCCCATACACCCATGTTCACAGCATAATCTGCAATAGTCAAAAGCTAGAAGCAACCCACATGTCCATGGATTCATGAATGAATAAGCAAAATGTGGTATGTACATCCAATGGAATGTTATTCAGCCTTAAAAAGGAAGGGAATTCTGATACATGCTAGTGTGGATGAGCCCGGAGGGCATTATGTTAAGTAAAATATGAAAAAAGACAAACACTGGATGACTCTACTTATATTAGGCACCTACAGCAGTCAACAGCAAGTAGAAGGCTAGTTGAGTCAGTGGCTAATGGGTTCAGGGTTCCAGTTTTGCAAGATGAAAAGAGTTATATGGCTACACAGTGGTGATGGTGGTATTACAATGTTCTGTACTTAATGTCACAAAACTGTACATTTAAAAATGGTTTATGATAGTAAATTTTACATGTTTTCTACCACAATTTTAAAAAATTATGTCTTTCATTATAGGTAGAGAATCTGAACACCTGGAATTGAGCAGTATGTCTGTGTCAAGAGAGGTCACAGCAGATGTTTTCAGCCTGTTCCTGGGCAGGCTTGGCAGTGGAAGGGCAGGGGGTAACTGGGCAGCAGTCTAAACGAGAGGCCAGGCTTGGATAAGACATTTCTCCCTGGGTGATGGGAGGACATCTTCAACGGCAAGTGTAGAGGTACGCCTGAGCCAGAGACACTCGTTTTCTCAGATTGGAGGGACGGAAGAAAGAAGAGGAGCCAGAAAACGAAGGAGGAAAGGTAAAGGTGAGGAGGTTCCCACCCGGTGGCCTCAGGGTCACTGGCAGTGGACTCACCTGGAGGGGCCAGGACAACTGGTAGGAGATCTATAAAGAATGTGAGGCTTGGGAAGCCAGGATGGCTCAGTGGGTTAAGCGCTCACTTTGCAGCCCCGGGGACCGAGGATCAAATCCCGGCCCCGGCCCGTGTGGACCCACATGCTGAACTGGGGAGTGCCCCCAGTTCGGTTCTCACTGGGCGAGACCCCAGCCCAGTTCCTGCCCTGTGCAGCCTCGCGCCCACCTGTGGAATGAAACTATGTGGAAAAACAGATGATGTGCAACTATGGAGACTGTTCTGGGCCCTCCCCCTTCTCTCTGTCTCTGACTCTGTATCTCTGTATCTCTCTCTCTCTCTCTCTCTCTCTCTCTCTCTCTCTCTCTCTCTCTCTGTCAAAAACAATAAATACATCTAACAAAAAAAAAGAATGGGAGGGTTAGGATGGCTGGCGTGAGAGTAACAAGGGAAGACAGAATGCTGGTTGGACAGACCGCAGGGAGGGCCTCGCTGGCTGCAAAGCTCAGAGCACACGGTCGGGCACTGGGGCAGCCTGGGGCAGCTGTCCTCAATGGACGGTCTCTGGACCAGCAGCATCACTGAGGAGCTTGTCAGAAATGTAAATTTTCAGGCTCCACCTGACAGTCTGATTCAGACCTACAGAATCAGAAACTCTGGGGGCGGGGCCTCGCAGCCTGTGTTTTAACAGGTGATTGTGATGTGCTTAAGTTTGAGAAACACTAGTACAGGCATACTTTGTTTAATTGAGCTTTGCTTTATTGCACTTCACAGATGTTGTGTATTTTACAAAGTAAAGGCAAGACCCTCCACCAGCAAGAAGAGTATGACTTGCTTTATTGCAATACTCACCAAACCCACAATACCTCTGAGGTATATGCCTTGCTAGAAATTCAACAGCTCATCCTTTTCATATAAAATGTTTTTAAAAAAATCAGCCTAGGGAAAAGCCGGGACGGCTCAGCGGGTTGAGCGCTCGCTTTGAGGCCACGAGGACCGAGGATCGAATCCCGGCTCCGGCCCAGGCAGGACCCACATGCTGAACTGGGGAGTTCCCACAGTTCGGTTCTCTAGCTGTCTCTGTCTCTGTCTCTCTCTCTATCTGTCAAGAGTAAAATAGAAATAAATATGCACTAAAG
>PVKE010022714.1:0-25335 GCA_004027555.1 Craseonycteris thonglongyai
ACATCATTCATGCATCGTATTATGTGCCCATCACTCAGTATCAGTTCCCCTTCCATCACCTTATATCTAGTGCCCACTCCCACCTCCCCCCACAACTGTCCCCCCGCTCCTCCCCCCTATCCTGGTAACCACCAAACCATTGAGTGTGTCCATAATGCTGGTGCCCTCTCCCACCTTCCCTCCCTCTCTCCCTCCCCCCAATGTCACTAATTTTTTCCTCCAACTGGTCAGCCCTGTTTTCTATGCTGGTTAGTTCTTTCAATTATCCTATTATGCCTTTAATTTCTGGGAATTTCTTTTGGCTGTGCTCTAACTTCTCAATTTTGTTGGTAAAGTATTCATTTTGATTGGAAATTTTCTTATTGAGGTCATTTAACTGTGTCTGGGTACTTTGCCAACATTTTTTTGAATTCTCTGAGTGTCTTGAGAATTGCAGTCCTGAATTCTATTTCACTTAGATTATATGCTTCCAAATCTGTTAGTTCCTTTTCTGAAGATTTTTCACTTTCTTTTGGAATGACTTTTGACCCCGAGGTATTCATTGAATTTGATGTGGGTTTTTTGTTTGTTTGTTTGTTTGTTTGTTTGTTTCACTTTAGGCATGATTATGTTTTTCCTCTGGGGGCTTTTCTAGAAGATGGCTTCTCTCTCTCTCTCTCTCTCTCTCTCTTTCTCTCTCTCTCTCTCTTTCTCTCTCTCTCTCTCTCTGTCTTTGATGCAACTGTCTTAGTCTCAGTGTTTCCCCTCTTTGGGAAAGTGAAGTGGGCTGTGGCATGGTATGTCTCTGATGTCAGCGTCAGAAAAGGCTAGCTGTTGCATCTGTGTTTTGTAGTGTTCCTGGGCCCTCTTGTCTGTTCCTGTGGGGTGGGGTTAGTTGGAGATGGCCTAGGTTTGCATCACAGGGTAGTTGCAATTTGCCTTTTTCCTCTCGCTATATAACGGTAGCGGTTGGTGCTCAATTGAAGGGGGGGCGAGTTTTGGGAGAGGGTTAGGGGAAACAGTTAGTTTCTGTGTTCTGGGGTTGCACTTTAGGGTACTGGCTTAGCTGATAGAAGGCTGAGTAGTCATGGGGTGGCTGAGTTTGAGGGTGAGCTTGGGCAGGCCTGAGCTACAATAGCAAATTTCTCTGTCTGCAGGGTGGCCAGTGGGTCAGTGTGTGCACTATCTTGACCCTTTTCCCAGGGCACATTCTGCTTTCCTGGATCTGGGTTTAGAATCAGTCACACCCAGGGACAGTTTTTGTTTGCGTGCAGGTTACTAGGCTTCAGGGTGCAGGGCTAGCTGGTATAGAGCTGAGCAGGCTTGTTTACAGAGGCCAGGCCTACTGTGGGTAGGAAGGCTGACATGGCTCAGCTTTGCACTTTCCTCTTCAGCCCTTGCTCAAGCCTCTTCTAGAAGGGTGCTATGCTGTCCCATCTGTGTTCTTAGCCTCACCGTCACCCAGAGACCATTTGTTCTTTTGAATGCACACTTCTGGGCTTCAGGGTGCGGCCTAGCTGTCTGGGTGCCAGGCACATAGGCACAGCTGAGATATGGACACAGGTCCCGCCATGGGCAGAGATGCTGTCGGCCAAAATGGAGGCACAGCTCAGTCTTTCTTCATATCCCCTGCCTGTGCCTGCTCCTCTTCCAGGACTGTGCTTTCACTTTGACAGCCCATGGCTTGGAAGGCAGCTCCCTAAGAGCCGATTCTATTCAGCTCAGCTGTGCGCTTCTGTAAGCCTGTAAGCCAGTGAGTAGGTGCGCCAAGCTGCGGCTGGCGGGCTGGTGCCCTGCGCTCTCGCCACCCAGGAAGTTCAGCCGCCCATGCTCCATGGTCCCTATTCCACCTCAGGCCCGGGATCTGAGTGGGGCACAGCGTGCCACCCCTGGAGTTCTGATGTTAAATTGTCCACAGTCTCATGGGGCTTCCATTCTTCTCAGGTCTTGGCTTCCAGCCCATCCCGGATCTAGCTCCACTTTGACCACAGTCTCCCAGACCCCCTTTTTTTCTGCCAGGCCCGGGTCGCATTCTGCGTCCCCCATCCCTGTACTGCTCCTTCCCCTTCCCTCTCCCACTCACCCCTTTTCCCTCTAATCTTCAGGTGTTGTTCTGCGTTGTGTGGCTCTCTCAGTTGAGGGTGTTTCTCAGGGTTTCTCCTGTGGATTCCCCTTTATTCAGAAGTCCCTTCCCAGGTAGGTTTTCCTCTCATGCCGCCATCTTAGAACTTAGTGTCTGGTTGGATTTTAGTTGTTTAAATTGTTGTCTTTCCAGGGGAGGTTTCAAGAGCTCCTCTCACGCCGCCATCTTGATGACGTCTCCTACAAAGTATTCTTAAGAGAAAAGAATTATAAAAATGTCTAAAAATAAATAAATAAGGAATACTTTGGGAAGCTATAAGCTTCTAAGATGGCCTATTGTCTAATGATGAATATTAAATACAGGCAAAGATATGCAAATCACTAAAGGGAAGTCTTCAAGGTCAAAGGCCTTTATATTACTTCAAATCACCTAAATAAACATATTGCAATTGTCAAGCCATTTTTTGAAAAATAACCCATATCACTTCCTGGACACTGTTTAATTCAGAAATAGTTTGATAAATGTCATAGAGAGAGGAGATCTAGGAAAGGAGACAAGTCATCTGACGTGTAGCACAGACACAAACTGACTTCTCTTTAGTAGGAGACAAAGAGCCCATTACACTAGATATATTCTTGGATTTATATCAGATAATCAGAGGTTCAGCCACTGGATTAGTCATATCATGACTTTCATAATTACCGGGTAGTCGACACAGACCTTTAAATAGTCCTTTCTCCATGAAAGCTAGTTTATTGTTGGAAGTAAATGAACTGTCACTCTCTCGAGAAAATAGAAGCAGCTTTTCACTGGGCTCACCTTGGCTGTGAGTAGGAGCTTTCCAGGAGTTGGTGCTCTTCCTCACCAAGCTGTCCAAGTGGAGACAAGCAGGTTTTCCTCAGTATGCAAAGGCTCTCTCTCCAAGTGGGAGCCCAGTAAAAGTAAAGAAGAAAATATTTAATGTGCAGACTGTTAAGAGAAGTAATTAACTGGTTGTGTGTGCTGCACGTGTTTCCACTGAACAAACAGAAGCATTTAATTAAGCTTTCCTGCAACTCAGGGGCATCTACTCTATCTTGGGCTCTGAGGCCTGAAGAGCCATTTATATTCCAGCATGGCCACTTGTCAGCAGTGTGACTTTTGGCAGATGGGACAATGAGGGGTGAATGTTCCATAGGAATCTGTGATAATTAAAAGCAGGTAAAAGGGACATTGCAGCTTGTGGGGGTAGAAGCCCTCCATAAGGCTATCTACTTCACAAATCCCCAAGCCCTGGCTAGAATAATATCACGCTACTAAAACCACTAAGCCAGCTGTGCCTTCTTAAACTCAGTTCTGGAATCTGCTGGTACTTATGTGGGCTCTCCAACCTCCCAATAATGCATTCTAACACCTAAACATAAGTTTGGATACTGCCTGCAAACATTCTATTTGGCTTCCGATGACTTGTCCTCCACTAAATTCTAATCAAGTTTCTGTTATTTGACAGTCTCCTCACTTTCCCTCTAATTCATCATTCCTGGTCTTCTCTTTCCCTAATCATCTCTGTCCAAAGACCAAGTCTAGATTAGACAGAAATTTCCATCAAGTTTAGAAAATATGAAATTTTCTCACAAAAAAATCCACCAGCCCTTGTTACTCCCTATCCTTATGCAGTTTTTCTTTTAACCTTCTTTTAACTCCCTTTGAACAATATAAATAGCTCCTCCATGCCACACCCCTATTTTATTTAAAATTTCAAAATAAATAGAACAACATGACTAAAAACTTTAAAACAATGATTATCTTAGAATATTCTTATCAAACTACACAATCAGTCTTAAAGATTTGAAATCTCTTTCCTGGCCCCTTCTGAACTCCAAGCAAGAAAATCTCTGTCTGGATTCAATGGTCCTCTTCCATAGAATGTGCTGTATGTGTGAGTTTTTTAGCCTAAGCTGGCCCTTTGAGCATAAACTCCCAAATCTGGTGACTGTCTCTAATTCTGTTAGTGCTCCATTCAGAATAGTATCCTGTGCAAACAAGCACTTAAGTCTGCTTTTTGATAAAGATTTATTTGTGGGATGCCAGGATAGCTCAGCAGTTGACTGCTTGCCTCCCTATTGTGAATTCTGGGGTTCAATTCCTGTCCCTGGCCTGTACAACCCCATATGCTGAACTGCAGTGCAACTGGTAACTGCTGGGATGGCTCAGCAGCCAAGGTTCTCATGAGACTCCCATGCAGGAGGCCCCCCGTTTGGTTCCTGCCCTGCACGGCCCTATATTTACCTGTGTGGAATGAAACCCTGTCACAACTGATGATGTACAACTCTGGAGACTTCTCTAGGCCCTCCCACCTCTCTCTCTCTCTCTCTCTCTCTCTCTCTCTCTCTCTCTCTCTCTCTCTCTCTCTCTTTTTCTCTCTGCAAACACTGGGTATGGTTGAAAGTACAGGTTTTGTAGTCACAATACACAAAGGACAGTATATGTCCTGGTTTCTATAGTAGTCAGGCTGTGGCATGTGGTCAGATTATGGCCAGTTGAATGAGAGTGGGTGTGATAAATGTCACTTATAAGCCTGGTCCTAAAAAGTCTCACACACAATCTTTCATATTCTCTTTCTTCATTAGTTGAGCAGTAGTGTAGAAAAGTTCTAAGAAAGAATTTTGATGCAGTCTTGAGGGTTATAAAGCTATAAGACAGAAGGAGCCTGAATCCCTGAGTCACCCGTTGGAGGAGATTATCCTGGAGAGCTGCCCAACCCACTATGAGATGAAGGAGAAATGGATCTTTGTTGTGTTAACCCACAGAGATGTGGGAGTTCAATACCAAATCAGCGAGTGTTAATTAACCTTATTACTAATATATTGTAAAGTTCCTAGAACACAATAAAGGTTTAATAGTGATTGGTTTTTAATAATGTTATTTGTTGAGTCAGCTAATATTTATTGAAGATTACAGGTATTATATGTTTCTAACACACCTGAGGACATAGGTACTTAGGCCTTGTTCCTTTATCTTTGTTCTCCTCTCTCCCTAACCTGCTCCTTCCTCCCTGGTTCACATAGTCAATCACGACTCATCACTAAGGTTATATATCTTGAATGAGATCTTACTCATACAAACCTTCCTGAACCCCCTGGTCTTCGTCAGTGCCCCCTATTACATGACCTCATAGATCCTTACGTATTTCCTATATAGAGTATGTATAACAATTTGTCGTTGCATGACTATTTATGTAATTTTTTGGTAAATGTCTCTCTTTCCTACTGTAGAATAAGCACCAGGAAATAAGGGCCATCCTATTTCATTCACTGTTGCAGTCCCTGTGCCTAGCCAGTGCCTAGCATACCGGAGGAGCTCTAAAAATCATTGAGTAGGTCTCACAGGCTGTCTGCTTCTTAGTGGGGCCAAATATCAGTGTTGGGTTTGTTTTTCATCTTTAGAAATGTAATTTTTCATGGAAGCCAGAGTCTGGGCTGTGATTCTCAATAACCACACTTAACAGGATATCTACTTTCTGGCCTTAAAGTCCTTAGAAAAGTATACTAGTTAATATTCAGAAGCTTATTTGAAAAAAGAAAGAGATTGGTTTTGAAAGGAATGTACTTCTAGGTTAAAGAATTAACCTTGCTCTCTTAAAGAGTATGTGTTTTCTTTCCAGATATATCTTTTTTCCTTTATTAGATAATATTAAAGCCATTTTAAATGAAGGCCAGGGCATATAATAGGAGCTTAATAAATATTTGAAGAAATATTTGTGAATCTTATTGGTTAAATGACTGGCAAATGTACTTATGCTTTGGTTCTTTATATCCCACAGAGAAGATTACCTTTTGTTATGATGTCACCTGTCTCTGTATCTCTGCCATGGAAGTTTGGGAAGAACTAGTAACTATGAGCCAGATTTACAGACTACAAATTTCTTGAAGTTAAGAATCATTATCGATGCCCACCCAAAAAAATCATCATCATCATTATCAACATCATCATCGTATGAGGTCTAACAATTAAGTTTGCAAGTTTGCCACTATATGCTTATGTTGACAACACTGTACAAACATTCAGTAAGGTTTCATAATCTTGGCATATCAGTGTCTTACACCTGTGTTCATGTTGATGTGTGGTGGTGTCATGCTGAGTGGTGTTCATTACTGTTTTGTGTCTTTGTGTGTAGTCATGGGAATGTTGGAGCTTGAACTAGAGCAATGAACAAACATTAAATTTCTTGTTAAACTTGGCAAGAATGGAAGTGAAATCAGGGACATGTTAGTCCAAGTTTATGGGAATAATGCCATGAAGAAAATGGCAGTTTATACAAACGGATGAAACATTTTTCTGAGGGGAGAGAAAGCATCACTGATGAAGAGAGGTCAAGGTGGCCAGTAATGAGCAGAACTGATGAAAACATTGCAAAAATTTGTTGAGTTATGCATCAAAATAGTCTGCTGACTGTGAGAACCGTAGCAGAGCAATAGAGAAACAGGAAAATCTTCACTGAAAATTTTGGCATGAGAAAGGTGTGTGCAAAAATGGTTCTGCAGGAGGAGTTCACCTATGAACAAAAGCAAATATGATTTGAAGTTTGCTAAGACCTTTTGCAGAGGTAAGACAGTGTCTTGGTCTGTGTTATCACAAGTGATGAAACATGGGTGTACCGGGATACCAGAATGGCTCAGTAGGTTAAGAGCTCGCCTTGTGGCTGTGGGGTCCTGGGATCAAGTCCTGGTCTCAGTCCCAACCCTGGCCCTGGCCCGTGTGGACCCATATTCTGAATTGGGGCATGCTTACCATGCAGGAGGCCCCCAGCCTGGTTCCCACCCTGCACAGCATCACCTCTACCTGTGTGGAATAAAACTATGTCGAAACAGATGTTGTACGGCTGTGGAGACTGCTATGGGCCCTCCGTCTTCTCCCTCTCTCTGTCTCTGTCTCTGTCTCTGTCAAACAATAAAATAAATCTTAAAAAAAAAAAAAAAAGAAAGAAAGAAAAGGAAACATCGGTGTACCAATATGACCCTGAAACAAAGTGTTAAAGAGCGCATTGGAAGTCGGCCAATTCTCCATGACCACATAATTCTGTCAGTCTAAATCAAGAGTCAAAACAATGTTGCTAACCTTTTTTTGATATCAGAGGGATTGTTCATTATGAATTTGGACCAACTGGAATGGTCATCAGAGCCATCATATTTGGAAGTACTGAAAAGGCTGCATGAAAAAGTTAGACAAAAATGACCTGAACTTTTCGCCAACAACTCATGGCTCTTGCATCACTACAATGCACCAGCTCACACGGCACTGTCTGTGAGGGAGTTTTTAGCCAATAAACAAATCACTGTATTGGAATACCCTCCCTATTCACCTGATCTGGCCCCCAGTGACTTTTTTTCTTTACCTGAAGATAAAGAATATATTGAAAGAAAGACATTTTGATAACATTCAGGACATCAAGAGGAATACGACGATGGCTCTGATGGCCATTCCAGAAAAGAGTTCCCAAATTATTTGGGTGGACTAGGTGCTGACATCAGTGTATAGCTTCCCAAGGGGAGTACTTCAAAGGTGAGCATCAGCAATGAAGTATGTAGCACTTTTTCTAGGATGAGTCCACGAACTTAATTGTCACACCTCGTAGCCAATATTTATCATGTTCTTTTCCATGTCAGGAACTGTGCAGTCTTATGCAACTATTATTTCAATTAATCCTCATAACAACCTTGTGAGTAGCATTCTCATTTTAGAGATGAGGAAATGATGCCTGGAGAAGATAAAGAACATGTTAAAGGTGATCCAGCTGTTATAGTATGTGGCAGAGCCAAGATTTCAACTCAGTCCTATCTCAGTGCAGAGCTTGTATTCTCATTTACTGCATGCAGTGCATTTCACAGACTATAGTCATTTAGATATTCCTACAACATTTGGAAAAGGACTTGGTATTGTGCATTTCAAATGTGTGGTTAGTCAATTTTTGGTTGTAACAGAAAATAACACTGGTTATTATAAACAGGAAAGAGATTATAGGGCTACCAAGAATCTACAAGAATCTGTAGAACCAGGCAAAATTAAAATAGAAACAGGGGCTTAAGGAGCAGAATACAAGATAATTATCTTTTAGCAGGAACAATCTAATCAGGATGGCTCAGCCAGATCTTTCCAATGTATCTGGATCCTAACTTTGCATTCATTTTTGCCTTACTTATTCATATTTTTAAAAAAATATTTATTTATCTATTTATTTTTTAAATTGTTTTTGACAAAGAGAGAGAGACAGAGAGAAACAGAGAGAAGGGGTAGGGTCCAGGGCAGTCTCCATAGTTGCACATCATTAGTTTTCCACAGTTTCATTCCACAGGTGGGTGTGGGGCTGCATAGGAAAGGAACCAGCCAGGGTTTCCCCCATGGGAAACATGCCCAGGTGAGAATCAAACTGGGGGCACACTCCAGTTCAGCATATGGGTTTGCAGGGCAGGGATTCAATCCTTGTACCCTGGGACTGCAAGACAAGTGCTCAACCCTCTGAGCCATCCTGACTTCCCCTTATTCACAATTTAAAGTCCAGGGTAAGAGTGTCTGATTGGTCAGCCTAAGTCACTTGCCATTACCTTAATTAAAGACATTTACCCTGGTCCTAAGAGATTAGTCTCTAGACTAATCATACTTCCTTAGTGAGTGATAAGGCCTGCTTTGACTCACAAGGTGGGAAGTTCCCCCAATAGGAAGGCTTGGATGCCAGGCAGTCACAAACATTAACAAATGTCCTTTAGCCATGAGCAAAATAATTCAGGCTTGCTATAATAATTGAATCACAATTTGTGTTATATTGTAGTGCCCTTCATGATATTACAGAAACCCCAGAAACACATTTACAAGTTATCATTTAGTAAAGTTTATACACAATTCCATTTCGCTTCGGCTTTAGAAGGTGACATTTTCTGATTGAGATGGAGGTCCTCTCTAATTGGGAGGCCACAGCATCCTGCGCCTAATTAAAGTTGCCCACTCATGAAACTGTTTAGGCTCCAAGTTGGAGAGATGCATCCAAATCTACTGATAAAGAATTGCTTTTCGATTGCTGTTAGGTCAACTGTCAACATAACTTCGCACAGCATGGACACTGTGGACTGTCAGTGCACCTGGCCTTCCTGCTGGTCGCCTGCCAGATCTGTTTACCTTCTGCCTAAATTGTGTGAAGTCCAAAAGGGGTGATGTAAGTGCGACCGGGCCAGCTGGGTCTGGGGACAGTGGTAATTTCACATTTTGAGTCCCAGTGGAAGCTGTAATGACTTGGGAGGTGGGGAAGGAGAGGGACCTATTGTCTGCTTAAGCCTCCCATCTGGGTCTGGAAGTAGAAGTAGGGGCTGACCAGCAGCCCTGTTTGATGAAAAAGTACACTACCCCACTTCCAAAGCCTGCTTCCAACATCCTCTTTTCTTCTTTTCATAAAATCTTTTGAGGTCTCAAAAATACTTGAAAATGGCTATAGTAAGATACCTCCATTACAACGATCCCAGCTGTCTGTAACGTATGACCAAACTTAAAAAGACATTCATGATCAGAAGATACCACAGCCTTGATCACATCACCTTGGGTCCACCTGCCCTCCTGCTAGCTCCTCAAAGTGACAGGACACTTTTTTGAAACACTTGCCTTCTATGTCTGAACACACTGTAGTGGAACCTCTATCTCAGAATTATGCATATCTAAAAATCATATCTAAAAACAGCCTCTCAGGGATCCCTGAGTTTTGAGAGTGATGACCCCAGTTCTAGAAAAAATTGTGGGAGAAAAAAAAAAAAAAGTAGAAAGTAACCCCATCAAATAAATGCCCTCGGGTTCTTTAGGAATGATCCAAGGTGTTTCCTGTCCTCTTCTGGATCTGGGTTGTGGTGTCCGAGTTTTTGTGAGAATCGCAACTGTTTATTACACATATAGTCTCAGGTAATGCAACATCTCCTAACCCCAACTTTCAGTAAACTGGAATGTGATGATAATACCTGTCCCATAAAGTTGTGAGCATTGCAGGAGTCGTGTTTTCGGAATGCTTTGGAAACTGTAGGCATTCACCCTGGATGAGCCCAGTTCCTTGGATTGCTCATTGCTACTGGAATTGCTTCTACAAAGAGTTGAGGTGGCTCGGCTATTGAACTGATTTGTTTGTCAAGACATATCTGGTGCCCAAGCACAAGAAACTGGTTGACTATATATAGGACACTGAGCAGTTTGGACCATTTGTATCCCATGTACTTCAATGTCTATGTGGCCAATAGCTCAGAAGGAATCTGTACATCCGCATCCTGCTATGCAAACCCATGTCCTTCTGAGAGCACCACAGCTCTGTGAGAAGGAAGAATTGGGTTTCTACACTGAATTCAAAGCCTCAAGAACTCTGTCAAGATCCTGGCAGCCAGTTCTATAAGCAATCACAGGAGGTACGAAGGGCATGCCCATCTTCAAGGAGTTCCGTTGTCTCACACATGGCTGTATTACAGAGCCAGTGTCCCAGATACAGGCTATTTTTTCGCAATTCTGTAAAGGAGGCTTCTTGTGCTTGGACATTCTTTCTAAGCATAATGTATCCCTAAGAGCAGGGTTGCTGCTGGAATTGTGCAGTGTACAACATGCACAGCCATACATAGCAACGCTGGGTAAAAGAATGGACTCCGGAGTCCGAGAAATCTGAGTCTAAATCTCACTTCTGCCATCTATCGCCAGGAAAATCATGAGCAAACTGACCTTCCTAAATCTCACTTTGCTCATTTGTAAAGTTGAAATAATTATACCATCTACCTCTTAGTGTTGGTGTTGAAATTAAAATAAAATACTATGTATGTAAAGATTTTAGCACAGTGCCTGGCCCATAGCGGATGCTTCATAAAAGCTGTAATAATAATTATGAGGTTCTCTACCTTTAAGATCAGCCTATATGTCTCCTCTCTTGGAAAACATTTCTAATTCCTCCCCAGGCTGGATCAAATGCCTCTTCCATGTGCTCCCATCTGTCCTTCTGCCACCTTTAACACTGCTGAGCTTCCTCCCAGAACTGTGAGCTCTTGATGTCAAGGACTGTCATCAAGACATTAGGATCGCCAGCACCTAGAACCATGCCTGGCACATAGGAGGTACTCAATCAATGCAAGTTGGATGAATGAATAAATGAATGAATGTGACTAAATATTGTCTTTGATGGGAATGAAGGAGAAGCTTGCTTTTCGTATTTCCTGCTACAAACCGATGATAGGGGAAAGAGACAGAGAAATGCAGAAGAGCATGAACTGGACACTTGCCAAAGGCAAGTCAGCCTTTTCCTGCAGTCATTTATTTTGTGTGTAGAAGAAAAACTAAGTGAAACCTTGTACCAAGCTGGGCTGAAAAAGATAAACAAGCTAAGCCTTCCACTAGACAACAGCCTAATTCTCCCTGACAGGGAAAAGCAGGAGCCATGGGGAACCAGGCAAACAGCCCCTTCCAATTTCCTTCCATCTGTGCTCAGCTCCTGCAAAGCATCACAGCCCACACCTGCCTCCTGGCCTTTCTGTCATAGACGCCGTCTTCAAGTTCAAGACAGTAGCTTATCCAGTGAGATCTTTGAAGGCTGGTTGGAGCTGCAGTGCATCTGAATCACTCCTCACCACAATGGCCTTAGAATGAAAGGGGGTTTCCGTGTACAGGGTGTGTTCTAAATTTGTTTTGTTTTGTTTGGGGTTTGTTTTTTTTTTGGTTTTCTTGCACAGTTTGCTTACATGTAGCCCCTGCCAACCAGGAGCTGAGATTAGCAGTTTGTGTAGATCAGATTATTGAGCTTCAAAATACCCATGAAAATTGTAAAAACAAAAGAACAGCAGAAGTACAAAGCTGGGGAAAATGTGGTTTAATAGGAGCACGTGTGACAAATGACTTAGCTGTCCAGACGCCCAGCATGAGTCAGCCAAAGGATGTGGGTGCCAAAGAAACCTCAGGCAGGCCTGGACCCAGTGGAGCTTCCAGAAAAAGAAGTGTGACGGCTTCCTCTACTCCATGCCAGTTAGACCACCCTGGAAGAGGTTTGGCTCCATCGTAGGAGAGAAAAGGGTGTGTTCTAAACGGAGCTACCAAGACTGGGGGTGGAAGTGGGGCCATGGAGGGACTCAAAGCTGTCTCCAGTTGGACAAGAGGAAGAAATGAGTGGCCTGCAGAAGAAAAGGCTTAGGTGGAAAGGTGAGGATGGGGGGTGAGGGGTGGGGGGGGGGGGCTGCTGCCTGTAAATTCTTTTTGGAGGGCTTTCCCCTCCTCTCTGCCCGGTGAATGCCTGCTCATCACTTAAGCCTCAGCTCTTGCCACTTCTTCCATGAAGCCTCCCTTCACCTATCTAAGCAGAGCCAGCCACACCGCCAATGGGAGCCCCTCCTCTTGCACCTGGGAGTCTGGTCCCTCCACCACAGCACCTCTCACATGGAGCGATCCAGGCTGAGCCAAGTCTGATGGGGGCTAATACTGGTTATCTTTGCAACCCTGGTGCCTGGCACAGTGACTGTTCCTCAGCTAATGTCTCATTAATTAAATTGTTAGCATAAAAACTGTCCAAACATTTTGGCCATGAGGAAGAGAGATTATATTTTTTCTACGTGGCTCAAAAAGACGGAACTGGAACAGAGGGTGGAGATTATGAGAAGGTGGATTTCAGCTCCAAATTAGGAAGTGCTTTATAACAAAAATGAAGATAGCTTTGTTGAATGTTTGGTCATCTGTTGTATAACAAGTTACTCTAAAATTTAGTATCCTAAAACAACAATAAAATGATATTGTCTCAGATTTTATGTGGGTCAGGAATTTAGGAGTAGCTTAGGAAACTGGTTCTGGCTCACAATCTCTCATGAAGTGGTAGTCAAGATCCCAGTTGGGGCTGCAGACATCTGAAGGCTTCATTGGGACTTGAGGATCAGCTACAAGGTGGCTCATTCACATGGCTGCTGGCAGGAGGCCTCAGTTTTCCCACCATGGGCTTCTCCATAGAGCATTTGAGTGACCTCAGAACATGGTAGCTGGCTTCTGCCAGAGCAAGTGATCCGAGAAAGAGAAAAAGAAAAAGAGGAAGCTGCAATATCTTTTATGACCTAGTTTCAGAAGTCACAGCCTGTCATTTTTGTAACAGTGTAAGAAGAGACAACACATAGGTATGCATATTAGGTGATGAGAATCCTTGTGGTCACCTTGGAAGTTGGCTACCACATCGACTATTAGGAATCTTTCAGGAATTGTATGAATGTTTAATATCAGTTCTCTTATGTAACCTTCACAACCACCTTAATGGCACGGCTTTTCTTTTTTTTAATTTCTTGGGGTGACATTGATTAATATCAATTACATTGTTTCCAGGTGTACAATTCTACATTCCATTGTCTATACATTGTATTACATGCTCACCACCCAGAATTAGCTCACTTTCCATCACCGTATGTTGGATTCTACCTTCCTACTCCCCTCACCCATCTCTCCCACTGACCTTCCCCTTTACCCTCAGGTAACCACTAAACTATTGACTGTGTCCATGAGTCTTTGTTTCTTTGTTCCTTTCAGTTTTATATTCCACCTATAAGTGAGGTCATATGTTTCCTGATTCTTTCAGTCTGACTTATTTCGCTTAATAAGATGGTCTCTAGGTCCATCCATGTTGTCAGAAATGACTGTATTTCACATTTTCTTATCGCTGAGTATATTCCATTGTGTAAATGTACCACAACTTCTTTATCCAGTCATCTATCAGAGGACACTTTTGTTGATTCCACGACTTGGCCACCATGAACAGTGCTGCGATGAACATTGGGGTACATGTATCTTTGCGGATTAAGGTTTTCAGGTTTTTTGGTTACATACCCAGGAGAGGGATTGCTAGGTCATATGGCACTTCCACTCCTAGTTTTTTGAGGAATCTTTATACTGCTCTTCCACAGTGGTTGTACCAATTTATATTCCCACCAGCAGTGTATGAGGGTTCCTTTTTTGTCCACAGCTTCTCCAGCACTTGTTATTCCTTGTCTTATTGATTATAGCCATTCTAACAGGTGTGAGGTGATATCTCATTGTGGTTTTAATTTGTATCTCCCTCATTGCTAGTGATGTTGAGCAGTTTTTCATGTATCTGTTGGCTGTTTGTATGTCTTCAGGAGAAAAGTGCCTGTTTAGGTCTTCTGCCCATTTTTTAATTGGATTGTGTGTTTTATTGTTGTTGAGTTGTATGAGTTCTTTATATATTTTGAATATTAGCTCCTTATCAGAGGTATTATTTGCAAATATTTTCTCCCATTCGGTTGGTTTCCTTTTTACTTTGTTGACGGTGTCCTTTGCTGTGTAGAAACTTTTTAGTTTGATATAGGTCCATTCATTTATTTTTGCTTTTACTTTCCTTGACTTTAGGGTCAAGTTCATAAAATGCTCTCTGAGCCCAAGGTCTGTAAGTTTAGTGCCAATGCCTTCTTCCATGCACTTTATTGTTTCGGATCTTATGTGGAGGTCCTTTAATCCACTTTGAGTTAATTTTGGTATATGGTGAGAGTTCACAGTTCAGATTCACTCTTTTGCATGTGGTTTTCCATTTTTCCCAGCACCATTTACTGAAGAGGCTTTCTTTTCTCCATTGCATATTTTTTGCTCCTTTGTCAAAGATTGTCCATATATTTATGGGTTTATTTCTGGTTTTTCAATTCTGTGCCATTGGTCTGTATGTATGTTTCTCTGACAATACCAAGCTGTTTTGATTATTGATGCTTTGTAGTACAGACTGAGGTCAGGGAGTGTGATACCTTCAGCCTTTTTTTCTTTTTTTTCCCAGAGAATTGCTTTGGCAACTTGGGTCCTTTTGTGGTTCCATATGAATATGAAATTTTTTTTAAATCTATTTCTTGAAAGAATTTCTGTGGGATTTTGATGGGAATTGCATTAAATTCGTATATTGCTTTGGGTAATATGGCCATTTTAACTATTTGATTCTTCCAATTCATGAATATGGAATATCCTTTCATTTCTTTGTATCTTCTACAATTTCTTTTAGAAGTGTCTTATAGTTTTTCATGTATAAGTTCTTCATGTTCTTTGTTAAGTTTATTCCTAAGTATTTTATTTTTGTTTTGATCGCAAATGATATCGTTTTTCTCATTTCTTTTTCTGAAGTTTTGTTGTTTGTATATAAAAATGCTGTGGATTTTTTTTTATATTTATTTATTATTATTTATTTACTTTTGACGAGAGAGAGAGAGAGAGAGAGAGAGAGAGAGAGAGAGAGAGAGAACTGAACTGTGGGAACTCCCCAGTTCAGCATGTGGGTCTGCCTGGGCCGGAGCTGGGATTCGATCCCTGGTCCTCGGGGCTTCAAAGCGAGTGCTTAACCCGCTGAGCCATTCTGGCTTTCCCATGGATTTTTGTACATTGATTTTGTATCCTGCAACTTTACTGTATTCATTTATTATTTCTAACAGTTTTCTGGTGGTCTTTAGGGTTTTCCATATAAAGGATAATGTTGTCTGCAAAAAGTGACAGTATGACTTCTTTGTTTCCAATTTGGATGCCTTTTTATTTCTTTTTCCTGCCTAATGGCTCTGGCTAGAACTTCCAGCACTATGTTGAATAGCAGTGGTGACAGGGGACATCCCTGTCTTGTTTCTGATTTTAGAAGAAAAGTTTTCAGTTTTTCCTCGTTAGGTATGACATTCACTGAGGGTTTGTCATATATGGCCTTTACTGTGGTGAGGTATTTTCTTTTTATACCCATTTTATTCAGTGTTTTGATCATAAATGGATATTGTATCTTCTCAAATGCTTTTCCTGCATCAATTGATATAATCATATGGTTTTTATCTTTAATTTTGTTTATGTGGTATATCACATTGATCAATTTGGGTATGTTGAACTGTCCTTGTGCCCCTGGGATGAATCCCACTTGATCATGATGTATAATCTTTTTAATGCATTGTTGTATTCTGTTTGCTAATATTTTGTTTAGGATTTTTGCCTCGGTGTTCATCAGAGATATTGGTCTATAGTTTTCTTGTTTTGTGATGTCCTTGGCAGGCTTTGGTACTAGGTTAATGTTGATCTTATAGAATGAGTTGGGAAGTATTGCCTTTTCTTCAATTTTTTGAAAAAGTTTGTGAAGGATAGGTGTTAGTTCCTTTTTCAATGCCTGGTAAAACTTGTTGGTGAGATCATCTGGTCCTGGACTCTTGCTTTTGGAAAGGTTTTGGATGATTGTTTCAATTTCCTTACTGTTGATTGGTTTGTTTAGGTTATCCAGTTCTTGATTCAGTCTAGGTAGACTATATGTTTCTAAAAACTTGTCCATTTCTTCTAGGTTGCAAAATTTGGTGGCATATAGTCCTTCATAGTATTTTTTTTTTAAGATTTATTTTTATTGGTTTTGACAGAGAGAGAGAGAGAGATACAGAGATAGAGAGAAGGGGGAGGACCCAGAACAGTCTTCATAGTTGCACACCATCGGTTTTCCCACATAGTTTCATTCCACAGGTGGGCTTGGGGCTGCAGAGGGCAGGAACTGGGCTGGGATCTCGCCCCAGTGAGAACTGAACTGGGGGCACTCCCCAGTTCAGCATATGGGTCCGCACGGGCCAGGACCAGGATTCGATCCTCGGTCCCTGGGGCTGCAAAGTGAGCTCTTAACCCACTGAACCATCCTGGCTTCCACTTTATAGCATTTTTGAATGATCCTTTGTATTTGTGTTGTATCAGTTGTAATTTCCCCTCTTTAATTTCTAATTTGGATTATTTGTGTGTTTTCTCTTTTTCCCTTGGTGAGTCCAGCCAGGGGTTTGTCAATTTTACTAATTTTTTCAAAGAACCAGTTCTTTGTTGCATTACTTTTTTTCTATTGTTTTTTTTTATACCCTATTTCATTTAGTTCTGCTTTAATTTTTATTATTTCCTTCCTTCTGCTGGCTTTAGGTGTGTTTTGTTCTTCTTTTTCTTGTTCTTAAAGATGTGATATTAGGTTGTTTACTTGTGATTTTTTTTGTTTCTTGAGAAAGGCCTGTAGTGATATAAATTTCCCTCTTAGTACTGCTTTCGCTTCAACCCAGTAATTTTGGTATGTTGTGTTTTCATTGTAATTTGTTTCTATGTATGTTTTACACTCTTCTTTCATTTCTCCTTTGATTCAGTCATTTTTTAATAACATGTTGTTCAATCTCCATGCATATGTAGTTTTTCCTGCTTTCTTTGTGTAGTTGATCTCCAATTTCAAAGCTTTGTTATCGGAGAATACACTCGGTATGATTTCGATCTTCTTAAATTTTCTGAGGCTAGCTTTGTGTCCCCGCATGTGGTCTATCCTTGGAAATATTCCATGTACACCAGAAAAGAATGTATAGTTCTGTGTTTTAGGATGAAGTGTCCTGTTAATGTCAACTATGTCCAGTTGATGTAATATATCATTTAGAGCTGATATTTCTTTATTTATTTTCTGTTTGGACAATCTGTTCAGGGCTGTCAATGGGGGTATTTAAGTCCCCTAGTGTAATTTTGTTTTTGTCAGTTTCTCCTTTTAGATCTATTAGTAGTTGCTTTGTAAATTTTGGTGCTTCTTGGCTGGGGGAATAAATATTAATAAGAGTAATATCTTCTTGTTGTATTGTCCCCTTTATCATTATGAAATGTCCATTTTTGTCTCTTATTATCTTTTTGATCCTGAAGTCTGCTTTGTCAGATATAAGTATGGCTACACCCGCTTTTCTCTGGGTGCCATTTGCTTGGAGTATTTTTTTCTACCCTTTCACCTGAGTCTGTGATTGTCCTTGTGTCTGAGGTGTGTCTCTTGTAGGCAGCATAAGGTTGGTTTCTGTTCTTTAATCCAGTTTGCTACTCTGTGTCTTTTTATTGGTGAGTTCAGTCCATTTACATTTAGGGTGATGATTGATATATGAAGATTTCCTATAGCCATTTTATCTTTTGTTTTCTAGTAACTCTTTTTTTAAATTGCTTCTTTGTTCTTTTCTTCCCATTGATTATTTTAGTTAGATGGTATTTATGGTTTTTTTCTCTGTATTCTCTTCTTTTATTGTTGTTATAAGTTCTTTTCCAGTAGTTACCATGAACCTTATAGAAAAGAAAGTTTCATATATGCAGTGGTTTCTTTACTTAAGGATGTTTCTTATCTCCATTCTCTTTGGAAACTTACATCTTTACTTCCTCTCCTTTTTATATTTTTGTTGTTCCAATTTATCCCTATTTACTTTTACTTTTTGTTTCAGGTCCAATCGCCTCCTTCAGTATTTCTTTAAATGCTAGCCTTGTACTGGAGAATTCCTTCAGTTTTTGTATGTCTGCAAAGGTCTTTATTGCTCCCTCATATCTAAAGGATAACTTTGCAGGGTATAAGATTCTTGGCTGGTAAGTTTTCTCCTTTAATGTTTTGAATACTTTGTTCCATTCCCATCTGGCTTGTAGAGTTTCTGTTGAGAAATCTGATGATAGTCTAATGGGCTTTTCCTTTATAGGTTACAGTATTCTTTTTTCTGGCTGCCTTGAGGATTCTTTTTTGTCTTTGACCTTTGATATCTTCAGTGTAATGTGCCTTGGAGAGGGTCTGTTACAATTCAAGTAGCTAGGGGTCCTGTTTCCTTCTTGGATTTGAGGTTCCAATTCCTGCCATAGATTTGGGAAGTTCTCATCTACTATTGGTCTGAGTAAATTCTCTGTGCCCATCTGGTCCTCTGCTCCCTCTGGAATACCTATTATTTTTATATTATGTTTTCTAATGGAGTCAGATAGTTCTTATATCTATCTTTCAATTCTTTTAGCTTTTAGGTCTCTCTCTTCTTCCTTCTGTGACATTTCCAAATTTTTGTCTTCGATTTCACTAATTCTTTCCTCCATCTAGTAAGCTCTGCTTCCTATGCTAACTACTTCATTTCTTTTATTGTGTTATCTCCAGAATTTTTATTTGCATCTTTTTCATAGATCCCATTTCCTTTCTGAGTCACTTAGCTCCTGTGTATTCCATCAGCTTTCTTTGATCTCTGAGTATTTTTATAATTTCAGCCTTGAATTCTCTGTCATTTAGCTCATATAATCCCATTATCTTCAAGTTCCTTTTCTGGAGATTTTTCTCTTTCTTTCTGAGTTTTTTTGTTCAAAGGGGTATTCATCACTGTTTGACTATTTTTGTTTACTGGACATGAGGACTTTTCCCCTGGTAGATATGAAGGTATCTTTCTTTTACTTCCTAGCTGGTGTTAGTGTCTTATAATATTTTCTCTTATACTTGGTTTTCTGACAGTGGGAGGCTTCTTAGAAGGTGGGCTTCTCTAACTCAATTGTCCTGGTCTCTGTATGCCTCTTCTTTGGGTAGGTACAATGGGCGATGGTATTCTTTGCATCCAAGATCCCACTGCTGCCAGAAGCTGCCACACCTGGATCCCTCTGCTGGCTTCAGTGGGATAGGTGGGGACGGGGTTTGTTGGGAAAGGTGCAGGTCTGATTGCATCACAGGGTAATGGCGGCTTCCTGGCAGCAGCTCACTGAAGGCCCACCATAGGTGAGGCCTGTGGGAAGAGCACTGGGAGACAGCCAGGGGAAGCAACCAGGCTCCATGTCCAAGGCCACGCAGTGCTCTGGTTGGGGCCCCACCCCACTGAGGGCCACTCTTTACCTCAGCCGCCAACACAGTTCCGGTTTCGGCGCTCCAGCCACTGGAACAGCCACTGGAACAGCCACTTCTGGCTCCAGTTGCAGGCCTCACACTCCGCAGGCTCCAGCCCCCAGACTCCAGCGCCAGCAGCCAGATCTTCACTCCATTCCCCCGCACCGATCTCTGGCTGCTGCAGGTTCACGCCCCGGCTGCCCTCCCCGCGCTCCCACTGGGGCCTCTCGCCACCGTC
The DNA here is from genome assembly GCA_004027555.1 of Craseonycteris thonglongyai. Classification (NCBI taxonomy): domain Eukaryota; kingdom Metazoa; phylum Chordata; class Mammalia; order Chiroptera; family Craseonycteridae; genus Craseonycteris; species Craseonycteris thonglongyai. Next base: position 19,903 of record PVKE010022714.1, read on the forward strand.
AGCCGCGCCCGCTTTTCCTGTCCACCCCACACTCGGGCGTCTGTGCTTCTGTCCGCTCCAGGCCTCCCACCCGCCCAGCGTCGTTCTGCTCCTGGACCCGCGTCCCCAGCTGCCACCTCCATCCGCCTCTCCTCTGCTGGACTTTGCTCAGCCTCTGGGTGGGTCACTGGGTGGGTCTCCAGGTCACGCTCCGCGGAGGGTCTCCACACGGCTCCCTTTCTTCCTCCCTCACTCGCCTCCGTTTCTCCGGCTTTAGGTGTTTTCTTGGGTCTCAGCCAAGGCTGTGTGCTCCTTAGGGATTATCTGGTTGGATTTCAGTTGTTTAAATGGTTGTCTTTCCAGGAGGGGTTTCACGAGCTCCTCTCACGTCATCATCTTCGGATAGCATTTTTATTATCTCCATTCTATTTTATTTATATTAAAACATTTTTTTGGCTTTCAAATGATTTTAATCTTCATCACAGAAATGTGCATGCATTAGTATATATATTGTAAATTATATAAGCAATTTCCTGTGCATTTTTAAGTTTACTTAATGAAAGTCTGAATGTCCATGTAAACTCGACAGTTAAATCTGATGGTGTGTTTTCAAACTCCCATTTTATAGATAAGGAAACCAAAGTACAGAGATGTTAATGATCTTTTCCGTGATTTCATACCTGGAAAGTCTCTGAGCTTTCATTTGAACCTAAAACCCCAAAGTCATTATGCTTTGTGCTATATGACACTACATTGTGCTGCCTCTTGAACACCCACGAGTCAGGGATGCTGGAGGGGTGGTGCTCAATCTGGCTTCACATAAACATCAGCTGGGAAGCTTTTAAAATTCCTGATGCCTGTGCCTGACCACCAGGGATTCTGATCTGATTGGTCTGGAGTTGTATTGTATGACACAGGAATGAGCAACTCGGCCTTCCTTGAGATCCCTTCCAAATATTACATGTCATCACCTGGCTGAAATGGGACATAATTTAATATTGTGCAGGTAGAGAGTCAAATATAATGTGTGGATGAGTTTCTAATTGTTATCTTAGGCCCCATGTAGGTAGTGTCTGAGCTGAACCTTGAAAGGCAAGTACGAGGGCGGGCTGATAAATTTTGCCTCCACTATAATATTTTTTGTTAACATTAGACATATCTGGACATAATAAATTCTGTGTAGTCACAAGGTATCCCCCCTCCATCATTCTTTAAAGGCTTGTTTTTCTTTTTCTTTAAAAAAAATATATATATATTTATTTATTTATTTTTGAGAGAGAGATGCAGAGAGAGAACTGAACTGGGGGAGCTCCCAGTTCAGCATATGGTTCCGCACGGGCCGGGGCCGGGATTCGATCCCTGGTCCCCAGCGCTGCAAAGTGAGCGCTTAATCCACTGAGCCATCCCAGCTTCCCCATCTCCCCCTCCATCATTCTTTTTTTTTTTTTTCAAAATATATTTTTATTTATTTATTTATTTTTGACAGGGAGAGAGATACAGAGACAGAGACAGAGAGAGAACTAAACTGGGGGAGCTCCCAGTTCAGCATATGGTTCCGCACGGGCCGGGGCCGGGATTCGATCCCTGGTCCCCAGCGCTGCAAAGTGAGCGCTTAACCCACTGAGCCATCCCGGCTTCCCCCCTCCATCATTCTTGACCATACACACACAGATGCTTACATCTTTTACCCAGTGCACATCAAAATGGAAGAGTGTTCAGATGTTCTGTTCAGATAGCGTGCTGTTACTGAATTCTTAACAGCGGAAAAAGTTCCTTTAATTGAAATTCACAAACAAATATAAGCCAGTTGTGGTGATAAGTGTGTTGGTGTGACTACAGTAAGATACTGGTAAGGCAGTTCAAAGATGAAGGAGTGGAGCAAGCAGGTTTGAGTGACAGGCCACAAAGTAGAAGGCCTATGACTGCAAGTGATCAGCTTCATCAGGGTCATGGAAGTATATTGAAGTATGTGGGGATTTAGTAGAAAATTAATTATGCATCTTTGAAAATAAATGATGTGGTTATATTTCTTTTTTTAAATTTCATTAAAATATCATTTTATGTTCATTTTTTTATTTAAGTGGAGCCAAAATTTATCAACCAGCCCTTGTAGATATTGAACAGGCTGAAAAGGAGTTGTATTTCTATTAAGGAAAAATACTAGTACCAGGGTAGAATTTCAGAAATATAAATTATTATTTTTAAAATTTTATTTTATTATTTTTGACAGAAGGTGAGAGAGAAGGAGAGCGAAGGGGTAGGGGCAGCCAGAGCAGTCTCAATAGTTGTACATCATTAGTTGTGACATGGTTTCATTCCACACAGGTGGATGTGGGGTCACACTGGGTAGGAAACGAACTGGGGGCCTCCTGCATGGGAGGTGAGAACCTTTGCCATCAAGCCATCCCAGTGGTTACTAGTTTTGCTGCAGTTCAGCATATGGGGCTACATGGGCTTGGAACAGGAACCTAACCGCAGACCTTGCGATTCTGAAGCAAGCACTCAACCACTGAGCTATCCAAGCCCCCACTAAATCATTAATAAGAAGGTTTTTATAGAAGTTCTTCTTTGGATTCTCTGTCAACCTAATTTCTCCTTTTCTCATCCACGTCCCTAGTTTCTACTCATTGTCCACTTTGATTTCTTGATGCAAATACAGAAAATAAGCAAAAGAAAGGACTTTAGGGGTTAGAATGATAAGTCCCAGTGGAAGATGGAGGCAGAGGAAGAGGGTTCCTTTCAAATAAATTCTTGGCTATTGTCCTCTGTTTCTTGAACATGACATTGCCCTGAAGTTTAACCATCAGGCCAGGCTGTCAATTGGTTATTATAAGAATAGAAAGACGAGTTGGGGCTTCTATAATATGTGGCTTTCCTGTCAAATCACACCACACTTGCTTACTCCACTCATCAGTGTGACACACAATGCCAATAATACTAGTCCTGGGGGCAGAATGGGATAACATTCATTCATTCAGCAAATGCTGACTGACGGACTGGCCAGGCACTATCAAGGTATTAAAGATGAAGCCATGGAAATGCTGGGATAGCTCAGCAGTAGAGCACTTGCCTCGCAATTGTGAGGTCCAAGGTTCGGTTCCCAGCCCCTGCCCTGGCCTGTATAAACCCATATGCTAAACTGCAGTGCAACTGGTAACCACTGGGATGGCACCATGGGAGGGTTCTCACCTCCCATGCAGGAGGCCCCCTGTTTGGTTCCCACCCTGGGTGGCCCCCCATCTACCTGTGTGGACTGAAACCATGTCACAATTAATGATGTACAACTATGGAGACTGCTCTGGGTCCCTCCTCCTTCTCTCTCTCTCACACCTCTAAAAAAAATAAAGAAATAAATAAGTAAAAATGAAGCCATGAATAAAGCAAAGACCTTATTTTTATGGAGCTCTACAGAGAGAGAAGCAGGTAATTTCTAATGGGAAAAGAATTAGGCTGATGTTAGAGACCTTAATAGGATGAAAGAAAATACAATGGAGATGTTTTCAAAGTGTTAAAAAAACAAAAAAAAGAATTTCAACCCTAGAATTTTGCATATAGCTAAGAATTTTAAATGAGGGAATGAACTGAAAATATATTGTCAGGTATTCTAGGAGGCCTCCAGAAGATTTCTCACACAAAAAACTGCTTTGAAAGACATTGTTGGGGGCAGTTCCCCTGCAAGGAGAAAAATAAAGCAAGAGGATATTTTAAGATAGATGACATGAAAATAAGTCAGTCAAGTTCTTTGCTATCTAAATAAATGATGACCAAGGTTTAAAAAAAAAAAAAAAAAGGAAAGCAAAAGAATATAATAAGCCACAACCCAAACTCTAGACAATACCAATAACAGAAGAAAAAGACCAGAGCTAGTGAAATATACTTGGTACATGCCTGTGTTTCAGAAAACAGCTATTGGTAAGTTTAATAAATATTAATATGTGAGAAATAAACCACAGGAAAATAAAGATAGAATGTACAACTTTTCAAAACAGTGGAAGTACATTTGTTCTACCCAATAAAATGGTGGAAAAGAGTAAAAATGAAACAAAATTAAAGTATGAGATAGAAAACATGAAATTAAATAGAAATAATTCTAAAATGCTGGTGATTGGAATTTATAGGTTATATTTGTCAATAAAAGAATTTTCAGAATAACATTTTAAACTAATGTAACTTTATATTTTCTACTAGAGAGGTATTTAAAGCGGAAGGATTTGATAGGTTGAAACCTATACAGATGACAAAGACACAATAGGCAGACAGGGACTGAAAGAAAGCCAGGAAAGGGAGTACCTTGGCTGACAAAAATAGATGAAAGCATCCCAAGAGACAAGTAGAAGTAGTAAAAGGAACAGAATAAATATAAGTATCACATTAACATCACATGAACCCAACAATATCACTTCAAAAAACAAAATTAACTGGCAGAATTATGGGGAGAAAAAGATAAATTAACATTTCCAGATATTAAAACACCTCTTTTAGAAACTTATTATGTATCAAACAAGCAAAACAATTAAGAAAAAATTAATAAGATTTGAAAAATGTCAGATAAAGTAAATATAAATGCAATTGCTCACTCAATAGAAACTGCATATTGTCTTTTAAAGTATGTAAAACATGTCAGAGAAATTGACCCTGAACTATGATAGGTGGTCAAGAAATTCGTGGAATAATATATATATATTTATTATTTTTCCTTTTCAAGATATTCACTCTTATCTTAATACACTTTTCAGATATTTCAAAAAGTTTACTTATATCCTCAAAAAAAATTTTTTTTTGTTTTTGCCCTCAAATTGCAGCTTTAACCTCTTTGTTGTCTGTACATTTCTTTCCTTGAAGCTGTTTTTTATACCTGGGAACAAATAACAATCAGACAGAACCAGGTCTAAACTGTAGGGAGGGTGGTTTAAATGTTTGGAAGCCACAGTATTGAAGAGTAGCCAATGCAACATAGTTCTTATGCACAGGTGCATTGTCGTGCAAAAGCAACACCCCTTTGGTTATTTTCCCTCTTCTTTTCTCCTTCACACATTCTTTTAACTGTTTCAGCCGTCTGGGACAATACTTTCAAGTTATTGTGATACTCTTATCCTTGTAATCAATCAACAGGATAGGCTCCGTATCCCAAAAAACAGTAGCCATGATTTTTTTAGCTGATTGTGACACCTTGAACTTTTTAGGAGGTGGGTGTCCTTTTCATGCCACTGCATGGACTCCTGCTTTGATTCAGGATCATAATGATGAACCCAATTTCATCTCCAATGACAATCTGATTTAATATATTTTTATTTATTTATTTATTTATTTATTTATTTTATTTTATTTTTTTTTTTAATTTATTGTTAAATTTGATGAGGTTACATTGGTTGGTAACAATTAGACAGTTTACAGATGTACAAGTCCACCTCACATCATTCATGCATCGTATTATGTGCCCATCACTCAGTATCA
>PVKE010022715.1:0-25332 GCA_004027555.1 Craseonycteris thonglongyai
AGAGAGAACTGAACTGGGGGAGCTCCCAGCTCAGCATATGGTTCCGCACGGGCTGGGGCCGGGATTCGATCCCCGGTCCCCGGCAGTGCAAAGTGAGCGCTTAACCCACTGAGCCATCCTGGCTTCCCCTAAACTGATATTCTTACTTACTGGATCTTTCCTAGTGGAAGACGATAGCATAACTCATTTTGAGTCTCCCTTTTGGGCCCAAATTGTTCTCAGGGTGGTTCATATCATTTTCAGTTTTCTGGATCAAAAAATGCTTACATCACCTAATCTAGATTTCCTTGGGTAGAATATCTAAATCATTTCAAGACCATTGCAAATTATACTCTCTGCTTTGTACTTAGAGTGGTTTTACAGAATAAGAGTAGAATCTAATATGGTGGATAATGATGTTACAGTTTGTCACTTTTTTTTCTTCCTATAAATGGTTTTCAGTTTCGTCTGTTTGCTTAAAAATATCACACTTAAGAAAAGAAAGGTGTAGTTGTCTCATACCTCTCACTAGAGCTTCAAATATCATATACATATAAGAATCCTTGTTTCTTTCTTAGATATGGAGAGGTAGGAATTCAAATATTTCCACCTTTAGTTTTCTGTGTTATTTTTTCTTTGGAAATTACCAACAGATATCATTGATATCACTAATCTTCTATATCAGCAAAACTAAAGCCTTCAGTTCTGAGAGTACATAGCTCTTGTTGGACTATTCAGGTCACAAGATCACTAGGCATCCCATGGTTGTATATGCTTTCTTAACAGGGTTTAGTAGCACATCAGAAGCCTTTTTACTAATGTTGTGTCCTTCCCTGTTACAGATGGCATGACTTTACCCCAGAATACTAGAAATTTTCACTGTTACTTTTGGAGTTGGAAGAGGCTACTAAATGATGTCTTTTTTGTTGTTGTTGTTGTTGTTGTTTAAACAACAGATATTTCTAGAATCATGGAGTCTACTAGATCATATGGCCTTATGAGCAAGACTGCTTATAGTGGTCACTAAGCCATATCTCTCTCTTCCATATCACTCTGTGAATGGATTATAGTAATGTTGCTAAATGTGGGCTTCACAAAGACTACCAACTGCATGCTTCTGTTTCAGTGAAAGGCTTTGCAAAGTTTAGTAACTCGTTTTCATCTTGGGAAGGCTGCCCTTGGCTAGCACCCTTAAAATTATACCAATGCAGTAGGCTCCTTTATGTTTTAGAATTTATTTTCCAACTTCTGAAGTGCATTTTTTTTAACCATAGCATCTAGCATTGGCATTACTTATTTATTAGTTTCAATCAACATGCTATCATAAACTTTGTGAACCAATGAGGTTTCTAAAGAATATCCAGATCGACCAGGGCCGTTTGGTCATATTATGACCAAGAGCAGGAGACTAGAAGTTTAATTACATTAAGCAACTTCAGACTGAATTTAATCTAAGAAGGACAATTGACAAAGCATTTATTTTTGTTTAATAAAAGTGTTTCACCAGTCAGAATTATGCTATGGTAATACATTGTTATAAAAACCTCAGAGGTTTAAATGATAAAAGATTAATTCATGAGTACAAAATGATTAGGATGGATCAAAGGATTCCTTGTGGTCACTCAGGTAGGTGAAGAGTTCATTATATTAAGTTGTCAAATAAACACAGGATTTTTATTTCCAGTAATGGAGTAGAGCAAGGAAATTCACACACTGGCTCTTAAATGCACTGTTCCGAAAGTGACATGTCACCTTCAGTAATACTGCTTTTACTCTATCCACTGATTCCATGTCCCAAAGTCAATAGTAAAGCATATTTGAAGAATAAGAGAAAAGCCAGAAATATGTAGTAGTGTTAATCAGTTTCTTCACTGTCAATGTCTCTACATTTAAAATTTTTATGTATACTAGCATTCACACTGTCATCACCAATAACTGTTTTCTATTAAAATCAGGGCTTTGAGGAAACAGCAATAATGTCTCAGGAAGTGTGTCAGAGGAGCCTAGAACATTTTGTTTTACTAGAAAGCAAGGAGACTTTCAGAGACTGCTAGGGTTATTTCCAAAGTACAAAGAAAATAAGTTTTTACCGCCAAACTAAGCTTCAGTATAATAAAAGCTGCAGTTGATTCTAAAACATCAATGTGCTAAAATCCATGAATTCCTAAGGATACTTAGGGAGAAATTTGTTTACCACATTTAGAAGATACTTAGGAGTCAACTCTCTCTTCTGCTAAATGGTTAATAAAGGGAATAATCATTTTTTTTAAATGCCTTTTTCTGTATAACTTATACCTCAGACTAAACAAATAGTTTGGGAAAAAAACATTACAAAAGTGTCTAACTAATAAAAACTAAAAAAAATGTTTAAATTTTAAAAATAATCATTTTGTTAAACTCTAGTTATTTTATTAAGTAGATAATGGTTATCGTTGGCTCCAAATGTCACAAAAAGAAAGACAATCAAATACTATATATCTTCTGATAGAAGTCCCACAATCACTATGGAGGATTCTTACCACAAGATTGGAACTCGAATCTGATCAGATATCTAACTACTAATTTATAGAAAACTCACAGAAATATATCAGTGACTTCAGAAGATCAGAAAAATCCAGGAAAAACTCAACTGGTCAACAAAACTGCTTATTCAACAAACAGTTTGTAAGAATAAAAACACAAAAGAGGAAGCCTATAAATAAAAAAGATTTAAGAGATTATACACCAGATAGAAAGCATGGACTAGTTTTTAGAACCTGTCTCAAAGAAGACAACTGGAGGAATAAGTAAGTAAAATTATCAGAGAAGTTAAAAAAAGAAAAAAATTGAACACTGATTAAATAATAGATGCTATCAAAGCATTGTTTCTTTATGTATAAATACTTTTAGTTATATTTAAACTGCATTATTATATAAGTCAAGACATGACTAAGAAATTTTTTGAAGCTAAAAGTTAAATTAAAAATCCAAGAATTCTCATTTGATTCTGTTCATTGGGTAAATTGCTTCACAAAGTTAATCAGAATGTCTGTTTTCTAAATGAGCTGTCTAGATTTTAAACCTCATTCCATGGTCTATAATTTCTTTATGTCAGCCTTGATTTGAAAGATCCCTTGCTCTACATAGATACCACAGTTTTAAAATTTAATTGCTAATAATTCCAGGAAGAAGTTAAATTTTTTTATTAATTTCTAAATGGTGCCACACAATTTTATCTATGCATATAGGTGGTATTCCTTTTGACTGTGACTTCTTCAGTTTAAGGATCATAAATTATTTTCCTTTTATTTGTAAAAAATGTGTCAATAGTAGGCAGTAAGTATATATGACTCATATACTGTAGACTAACTGACTGATAAATGAATCATCAAAAAAATAAATGAATAAATGGTGTTGATAAATCGTTCTCAGGTGACTGTTTGCCATGTAACATGCTTCTTAATAGTTGGATTAAACTTAATTTAAATCTCTCCTTTATACCTCCACTTCAGTTCATGTCCATCCTCCACTTAAGGAAGCCAGAAATTTATTTTAAAAATCCCTGCAGAAAATACAATTTATTTGTAGTAAATTGAGTCATAAATTTCAAAGAAGAATCACAGAACTCTTCAGTATTGCCTTGTGCACTTAAGAACTAATAACGAATTATTCAGCCAGTCAATTTTAAGAATAATTTTTTAGAAGAATGAACATTGCACTATTGTATTAAAAACTGTGACAGATAGGGAGAATTTGACGTCTTGCTTCTCAACAATTATCAGTTTGGCTCAAATAAACTCTTATAAAAATTCTAAAAAGAATTTGTGAAAGTTACTGTGAGATGTCATGATTTCTAAACCTTAAAAGAACTCTCTAATACATAATTCAAGGCCAAACACACATGATACAAAAGGTTTTCGGGGGGGAAGCTGGGATGGCTCAGCAGGTTAAGCAATTGATTTGTAGCACCGGGACCAAGGATCAAAATCTGACCCTGGCCTGTGTGGACCCACATGCTCAACGGGGTGTTCTTCCCATGCAGAAGGCCCCCAATTTGATTCTCACCCCTGGTTTTGCCCCTGGTTCAAAGCAGCATACCTCTCATGAGGGAGACCCCAGCCCAGTTCCCTCCCTGCACAGTCCCTGCTTACCTGTGTGGAATGAAACCATATTGAAAACTGATCACGTACAACTATGGAGACTACTCTGGGCCCTCTCCCTTCTCTCTGTCTCTCTCTGTCTGTCAATAACAGTAAAATAAATTTTTTTAAAGTTTTTTTTCTTTTTTTAACATAAACTTTAAATATTTATCATAATATTATAAATTTGCTTGTAATATTAATTTTGCAAAACCAGCAATGTTCTCTGTATGATGACCAAGTTGTTCTAAGTTATTTAACCACAATTGACTACATCGTCAAACTAGGATACAAAAAAATCTTAACGGTATCTCTTTTCCAATCTCTTGATCACTTAACTCTTCAGAACTAATCGGAATCAAATAACAACATAAACATCAAGACTGAAAAATAGACAAAGAAACAAATACTCATGAACACAGATAATAGTTTAGTGATTACCAGAGGGTAAGGTGGGAGAGGGGTATTGGAGAAAGGAGGGGGTCAAATATATGGTAATAGAAGGACGATTGACTCTGGGTAATGAACATACAGAGCAACTCACAGACAATGTATTATAGAATTGTAAACCTGAAACTTATATGATTTTACTAGCCAATGTCACCTCAATAAGATAAAGTAAAAAATAGAGCCATAAGGCGTTTTACTGTCTAATGCTACAAATTGTTTTGTATATGAAAAAATATAAACACAAATACCTAACTGATGTCTTAATAGCAGATGCTACATTTTTTTATTCCTTATCCAAATTAATTAAGTAGACACCAGACATTTTCCTTCAGAAATTATAGACTATCCACCCAGCTTCATAATAATCAATGATATGAAATGTCTATTTCAAAATTCAATTGTTATATTTGTTTTTGCTCAGTCATGGAAGTCTAATTTTGATAACTCAAGGTTATTCTCTTCATTACACAGATACATAAAAACCTAAGTGATTGAATTGGCACAACTTTTGTTCTTTCTACAGAGATAGAAATCATCAGTATTTTGTTTCTTAGACCAATTATTTCAATGAGCTACTGACTATAGTTTAATCAGAAAACACATTTAAGAGAAGAAAGTGACTATACTTGACACCTTTAACATATAGAAACTTTAACAAGATTAACACTTTAAAATCTTTTTATTTTTTTTAATTGCTAAATTTATTCAGGTGACATTGGTTGCTAAGAAGTATGTAGGTTCCAGGAGTACAATTCTACATTACATTTCTACATAAAGAGCTAATGAAGGCATTTAGATCAGGGAGTCTTACAAAGAATAAATCATAATTCTGGGTCTATAAATTCAGAATAGCTGCCCTTGGAGATGCTAGAGGCAGAGAGACGAGGTCAGTAGACACTGCTCCTATTATCCAGCTGAGAGATAATCAAAACCTAAGCAAGAGCCCTAACGGAATAAGGAGGGAACCTCAGGAAATGTTACACAGGAAGTAGAGATACTTTAATTTGAAACCCTTATAAATTCAGTACAAATGACTATTCCTACAAAATCATCTCTCTTTCCAGGCTATCTCCCCAAGGGCTTATTATCAGTTGAAGTTCTTTTGGTGTTTTTGTTCACAAGCAACAGAATGCTAAATCTGAGCAAAAACTGTATGGATTGATAAGGCTTGGAATAATTCACAGAATAATGGCAGTGCTAAACCATGCTTTCTCCCATTACTTTACTGTAATTGCCTCTAACAGATCATTTCCCCCCCAAAGTAGACTTTACTGTAATAGGAAAATAAGAGGATGAGTCCATGAGTCATGAATGGAGGATGTCATAATAAAACCCTTGCAAAGACTCCTCAAGGAGAAAAAAAGATGAACAGGGAGAAGGATGGCCTGAAATTCAAAGTCATGTGTTTCAAGAGATGGAAAAGTTCAAAATCGTCAAATGCCCCAAAGTGATTTTGCAACTTAGCACTAGTTTATTTCTCTATTTCAGAGAGCTCTGCTTGACTTGACAGTATTACATTCATTTTACCCTTGACATTTTAAATTGAATTTTCATCTGTTTCCTACATGTTACTGTGATTAGGATCATTTTATTGAACAGAAAACTGATATTTCATACAATACATTACATTCATCATGGACTTAAGATTCATTAGCTGAACTAATAATCTTGAATTCATTAGTTTTTCTACTACAGTCAGCTGTCTTTTACTTATAATGACTAATAAATTGGCCTTTAATTATCACAAACATGCATTTCATGCAGTAAGTTTCCACTAAGAGTTGAACAAAATATTAGGTTTTATGAGTTTTCTGAAAGTCATAATAGAATTAGTGTATACTCTTAAAAGATGTCCAATTTGGAGAAAATGTACTACTCATATCAATAAGTTAGTGCAGGACAGAAAAAATAAAAATACAAGTATAAATGGAAAGATGTTAAAAAAAAAAAAGAGTCACAAAACCTGTGGAGTACAGGAGCGTAAGAAGACCTTGTCACTGGCTTTTTAACAGGTTGCAGTAGAGGATTTATCAGGAGTCTTTTGATTGTAAAGGTTCCTAGAAGGAAGGAGAATTTTTAAGCGATAGCTGAGTTCTTCATAAAACCTCATGGATGATTTTTGCTATATTCAGAACTCTGGGGAATAATAAAAAAAAAAGTCAAAATAAGCCTTTTGCTCTCAGGGAACTTACTAGTTCACAAGGACATAAGGTATTCGAGGGCTGTCTGGAAAAAAATCCAGCCATAAATGCCACTATTTTTCATATTACAGTGCTGGATATTTTCTGGACAGCTCTTGTATTCCACCTGAAATTATGAAATGAAAATATGCAAGTAAAGGAAAAAGCCCCCCAAATGTCTTATTTAACAGAGGTATTGATCTGCATGAGTTATAAGGGATGGGAAGGCAATATGGGGGAATAGTTGCTTGAGTTGGATGCTGATGATAGAATAGCTTTGTCATAGACATTTGTTCTGGAAACAGAGGGAATACTCTTTTAAAACTGTACTGTACAGCCTTTGACCATGGAGAAGTAATTTAATTGCTCTGAGTCCCTCCTCCATCATAGACAAGGCATTTAAAGCACCGCACAGTTTAAACGGAAGCTTACACACTTCAGCTTTGGGGGTGGGGTGAGAGGTGGGAGGTGCTATGGCAAGGCAACAAGAGTGAGAGGCGAAGGACAACAGGGCAGTAAAGGAAAGAGACAAAAAAGCAGTCATAAGTTATTGAACTGGCCACAACTTTAAGAGAAAAACACAGGCTGTTATTGAGACATGAAGACCATCTCCGGGGAGACCATATCTGAGCCCAGAGGGGACAGATAAAGCGCAGCCGGTGTGGGTGCAGTGGGGTCAGACTGGGGTCCCAGTGCCATTGTAGCCCACTCGTCAGCAGGTGCAGTGCAGACCATAGTGAAGGTCAGTCTCATTTCTGAGGGGCAGACAGGCACAAAACTGGGGTTCGGATGGTAATAAGATGAAGCTAGCCATTGCAGGGGCAAGGAGGAGGGCCAAGAGAAACCAGGGGCCAGCTTAAATTGGATCAGATACTGATGAGATGATGTCTAAGCCATTTACCAATTTTGAGATTCTGCAACCATATGGGCCTCTTTGTATGAAATCCCAGAGCTCTCCCCAATTCATCAATTGAGATGATTCAATAATTACAGAAAAGTCCATTAATTTTTCAGTGGCACTATGCCAGTGAATAGTAAGAGTTTATTATGCTTTTTTTTCTGTAGCAATTTCTGAGTTCCATGAAATTAAGTTGAGAGGTGAAATATGGAATTGTGTGCTTCAAAAAAGATGTGATGCAGAGGCAAATCTGGCCTCAGTCCTGAATTCCATAGACAGCCCCTTATTGCTAACAGCTGTGCAGGTTTGAGCTTACAAGGCCGCCCCACATTCTCCTATATGGGAAGGACCAAAGTGGCTAATGCATAGAGATGACATTTTTGTATCTACTAGACATATATGCCTGCAACAGTGAATGATTGCATGCCTTCCTTAAAAAAAAAAAAAAAAAAAAAAAGCTGGTTTTAGATAAATGAATGAGATTTTGGGGAAAGTTTATAGTTTTGTAATTTTGCTGCAAGTAGTCTTTGTTGCTGCATATAAATTTTTAATTCTAGAAAATTCCAAAAAGTTGGTGCACTTAAAGAAGAAATTATAAATACAGAAAGTAAGAGTAAATTTATTAAATATAGTTAATGCCTTCCTTGTTCTCTTGGCTGCTTTCGGCAATGGGCACAAATATTTTATATACCAGGCCATGCCTCTTTATGGCAGGGAAGGGGCAACATGCCTATCAAAATATCTCACAACTTCATGGATGAAAAAAGGTAGAAAAAATAGTCAGCCCTGTTGTGGGTCTCTGTGACTTGTACCCTTGAGTTGTGCAGTGTGCAACCGAGGCAACATTTTGGGCAATTATGGGAAGAAAGTTCATGAGTTCCTATGTCTAGCATTATTTCTATGACAGAGATCACTTCATTTGCAGGTGAAGCAATTGGTATCCAGAAAAAACTGAATAATATGTTCAATATAAAGAAAGAATAGAAAATAGCCCAGGTCTGATTCTTGTTTCAGAATTATCTTATGAGTAAATTCTCAGAAAATAGAAAATTTAATGAAGTATCACATATTAGTATAATCGTAATAGGGAGTAGCACACATTATTAAGTGATTAAAATAAAATATAACTTTGCACAAAAAATGATCCTCTTTTAGGCTACAGTTCAGCTCAGGCCAGCCACCACCAGGGATCACACATTTTTCCCTCACCCCAGGGAGGAAACTTTCTTGGAAAAAGAAAGAATGTGCCCTATTTATTTTTCAACTATCTTTTTGTTCTATTGTAATTTTATATCCCAAGACCCAAGGCTACACCACAGATTAGAATATTCTGCTGATGTCAGGATTTAAAGCAAATCCAAATTAGAGGAACATGAAAAATTAATAGAACATTGGGCACAAGAAAAGAAGACAGAAGGTAGTAACCCAGGACAAGATGCTGAGTACAATAACCCTTTTATTAAAGTATTTACCATTGGAAAATTTGAAATCACTAATACAAATAATATTCAGAAAAGCAATGAAAATAACTAGCTATCAATAATTAAAAGCTAACATCAATGGAATGCTCATTTATTACGGGGCTTAGAGCTAAGTGCTTTACATACATTATTTTATTCAGTCTCTTTGAGAAACTTGTGAGATAGAAATTATTACCCTGCTAATAAATGAGAAACTAAAGCCAAATGTGCATGTGTGTGAATATTGGTGAGACTCATTTCAATTTAATCTACCTTTATTGAATATCTACTATACATAGCCACTTTTGTTTATTCTCATGCGAGACACAGATACATGAGATATAGTTCCCTAGTTCAAGTGGTTTGTAGTCTAGAGGATTAGAGAGGCATGTACACATTTACTGTGAATTTAATGTATTCACATTCTTACAGTCTCCCATTATTATAGAAAGCGAATGATCTGAATATAAAAACTTAAGTGGACTTTATAGTTGTGGCTGATGATGGCTAAAGACATAAGTAAAATTAATGAACCCATTAAAGACAAGTTTTAAAGAAAATCCACTGGTACTTCAATAAAAACATTCATAATTCTTCACCTACTCCCCCCACACATAAGAAAGAAAAGAAATGAACAAATGGAAAACTTAAGATGCTAATGTCTGTAAAAGTCATCTTCCATTCCATCACCCAAGCTAAGTTATTAAACAAATGGAAAGCAGACATAAAGAGGAATTAAGAACACATTAGCTTTAGAAAAACCAGTTTAGTCCCCACATGGCTGTATCACATATCCTCTAAAAGGTGCGGATTTGAGACGTTGATGTTTGATTACAATCACTGAGCAATTTTGTTGGAGGACTTGACACTTAAGTCTCAAAGAAGAGAATGGTGAGGAAAGTGACTCCAGGGTGAACTCTGTATTCCTTGGGAGCATTTAGGGCCACACAGCTCCCAGCTTAGAGGTGCACGTCTGGAGCATGCTGCTGGGTTCTTAAAACTGCAGAGAAGCCTTGGCATCCTAGGCTGCGGGCACTCACAACTGTTTGACAGTCAGATAAAAGCCTGTGCAATGTGCATGGATCATCATCTGTCCCAGCCATCTTCTTCCATTACCTCATTGCTTTTGATATCTACAGACGGTGACACATTTTGTAACACTTTGAAGCGGTTTTACTATTTTGGGAAAAAGCGAAGCGTGTTAGTAAAAGAATGGAGGACACTGATAGAGGATCATGACATGACTAATGAGTCGTTTCTTTTCTAGGAGAGAAAAAAAATGGCAGACTCACTAATTGCATCAGTTAATGTACGTTGGCACAGCTCAGTTTGATTAAAATATATATGCTTTATTTATTTATTTATTTATTTTTTTAAATATATTTTTATTTATTTTTATTTTTGACAGAGAGAAAGAGAGAGAAATACAGAGGCAGAGAGAGAACTGAACTGGGGGAGCTCCCAGTTCAGCATATGGGTCCGCACGGGCCGGGGCCGGGAATCGATCCCCGGTCCCCAGCGCTGCAAAGTGAGCGCTTAACCCACTGAGCCATCCCGGCTTCCCCTATTTATATACTCTTATTCACAACTGAGTAGGTGATGTTTGTCACAGTAAATGACTATGGGATGGCAGTTACTATTTTAGACCAGTGGCTTTCAGATTGTGTTTCCCAGCCTAGAGGCACAACTACCACCTGGCAATGTGTTAGGGTTCCCTAGGTCATACCCAGACCTACTGTATCAGAAACTCTGCAGGTGGGGTCAGTAATCCATTTTCATGACCTCATGACCAGAAAGCATAAACCAATTTGTGTAAATGGCTTGTGAATAACAATTAAATGGTTAGGCCATTGGCTTCCTGGACCTTCAGGCCCCAGTTAAAAACACTCACATTATGTTTGCTAGTCAAACATAATTGTAGGCTAGATTTGACCTACTGACCTTTAGTTTGCAGCATTGGTTTTAAAGGTATAGGTATTTAGAAGCACAATTTTAGAAAAGATTAATGATTTTAAGACATGTATACCACAATTGACAAGAAAGGAAATATTTTACTTGCAGCTTACCCTCCTGCCACCCACCCTGAAAGCTTATCACAAAGTTGTTAATGCCCATCTGATAGTTAAACTGGTTGACTGGTCTGATGACCATAAAGAAATAGAGGAAATTACAGCTCCCAGAGGTTAATGACCACAGGCATGTGGCCAATTGGTCCAATCAGGAGAGGCTTTATAATGTTTAGAGATCAGTGGAAAGTAAATTTTTTAAAAAGTTTTTTTTTAAAGAAAAAGAAGGAAAACTGCATGTTCCAGTACCTAATCAAATTTCACTTATAAAATACAAGGTCAAGGAGAATTTATTAAGAATTTCAAGATGATGACAGCAACGTGGTGCTTTTCTGAGCATGAGGCTCTGTGGCAACCTGGGTTTCCCACCTGTCACACCAGCCGTGTGTCCAATGATCTCTCCTTTATAACTTGTGGGTACTATTTGCCTAGGAGAAAGGTCAAATCTAAGAAAAAGGTTATAGAAAGGGCAACTAAAACAGAGCAACTTTACGCTATGGGATATATGATATGATTGGTCAGAGATTAAATAAGTTTCCAATAATAATAGTAATCATTACAAAGATGTAATCCATCTTAACGTTTATTTTCAATAAGACATTGCTCTTAGTTACGTTTATATGTAGAATACCTTAGGTTGAAAATATCATAAGGATGAGAACTTTTCTATTCTTAATTACTTCTGTGACTTGATTGATATTAACTTAATAATGCATTATACCATGAATTTTCAATTTTCAAATGAATGAATTAACATTTTCAGAAGCTTATACAAACTTTTTCAGGTCATATGGATGCCACAACCATTACTTATGGAGTCAATGCATCCTCCACGTTTCCTAAAATACTCCCAAAATATAGCTTCTGGGAAGAAAAAAAATGTGAAGGGATCACTTCATATTTGGCAGAATAGGTACTTGGCTGCTTAATGCGATTGAGATGAACACTTTCAAAAGTCATCCTTTCACCTCAGTGTGAGATATAGCTTTGCGTGCTGACTAAACTTTGTTTCATTGCACAACTACTAACTTGATCAAGACGTTACATGGTCAACAAACTCATGCTCCTGAGTTCCTACTGTGTCAGCCCAAAAAGAAATTTTCAGAAATGAACAAACTACTGATTTCACAACAGTAACTCATTCCTCTTAGAATAAAATCCAAACATTTAATGATGGCTTCAGGATATTTTTTTACAGTAGGTTAGTCCTGATCTTTCCATCCCTTTTCACATCATTTGACAATTTATAAACCGTCCCCAGGAAACACTATTCGGAACTAAGTTGAGCTGTGTTTTCTCCTGACTCTTCCCCCAATTGGTTTTTATTCAGCCTTCAAGTCTAAGGAGAAAAATATCTCAGGGAGACCTTCCTGACTTTTTTTTTTTTTTAATGTAATATGATACCTCCATCATCCACCACCTTACCACAAACACCCTCCCTAATCACTCCATTATTACCCTGGTTACCTTTTTGTTGGCAATTGTCACAATCAGCCATCTTCTCTCATTTTTATTTGTTTACTTAATTATTTAGGTGTCTCCTCTCTAGAACAAAAACTCCTTTAAAACAGAGACCTGTCTTATAAGTCTCCATATTCTTAATGTCTACAATAATGTCTGAGCTTGAGTAAACATTGAATACTCATACTGCTTTTGGGGGCATGTTCCTGAAATGCTAGGCAAGCATAATAGATCTGAATCTTATGTATGTCTAAGTCCAAACTCCACACAGCCCAGCTTAGGCCAGCAGAGCTGGAGACAATCCACAAGTCCATGAACTAAATATACGAGGGCTGTCTGGAAAAAAATCCAGCCATTAACGCCTCTATTTTTCATATTGCCTGGCTGGATACTTACTGGACAGCGCTCCTACACGAATTTATAACCCACTAGGATTAGGGTTGTGTGTTACGTAACATAGCCCCAGCAAAGACTTGACTGATGCATATCTCAATACCTACAACTGTGCTTGCCACATAGGAAGTGCTTGATAAATATTATGTGAATGAATTAATAAGTTATGGATTAAATGAGTTTCCAATTTACCTTTTAGTATTATACTAACTGTAAGTTTCTGATGACCAAATTATTCACCATATTAATTTAGGTACTTATATAATTGTTTGACATCTTACAACTCACTCAAATATGTAGGTATGTTTTCTAAAGTAAGTTTTGATTAACATGATTTCCACTAAAGCAAACCAAATATTTGGTTCTTTTTCATTTTTCAGTCACTAACGTCATGTGCTTCTAACATCAAAATGGTATATTGTTTAAGGCAATAAATCGGATGAGGATGTTGGTGGTCCAGTCATTTCAATGATCCTCATAACGGTGTGAATCTTCCCTTCAGTAACTGAATCCTGTCTACTGTGGTGTTTGTTATCATGTGACTTCACTTTTAGTAACTTGCACGTTGAGCAAATTTAGTTTAATGGAAATTATGTATTTGTGAAAGATGCTGTTTCCATGGTTTGGTAATGAACCAGGCGGTCATTTGAGTTCCTATTTGAATAAGGTCACTTAAAATTTGTTGAAATTGCTTCTTTCTGTTTTGCTTTCCATTCTATTCTTGCTTTTTGTTTGACTTCTCTACTGCACTCTCTTGTTATTTTTCTCCTTACCACTTGCTCTTTTTAAAAGGCCTTGTTAACAGTCGTTAATGAATGTAGTCCAAACTCCAAAGAAAACAAGTAGCAGAAAAACAGAGATGAAAGAACTAAAGCTGAATTTTCCTGCCAGGTTTCAATGAATCTCAACAGCAGCTAGGGCACCAGCCAGTTTTTGTGGGAACTGCAACAAAGCCACCACATTTTAGTCTCTATGTAAGTGTAACTGAAATAGCAAAAACTCTCCAAACTATTAAAGCCAACTTTTCAAACAATTAGTTTTTTACAACATCAAAAAATGTATTGTATTTCCTGTAAAGACCAATTATCTCCCTTTATACTGAGTATTGTGCTTCCTTCCAAAAGGTGGCCACCCTGAAAATATGGTGCAGAAACATTTCAGTTCTCAGCTGTAGTAAAGAGCTGTGATATGAAGGTCATTACCAAGAACACTGGCATTTCTAGATGCTGTCAAGTTGACTAGAAAGGGAACTCAATGTGTATGTAGTATTTCATTTGATCTTGCTAATGTCACTAAAAGGTTATGATTTTTAATCTCTTATTCATGAGAATGATACCTTAATTCTTCTACTGCTTTACTTGCTTATCATAAAAAATAGCCTTAATAGCATACATATATCACATATATGTAGTTAGAAAATTAATTTCTTTTTTAAACAAATATTTATTGAGCTTATACAAGTTATTAGGGACCACTGTAGGCATTAGTGACACATAATGAACAAAATAAGAAATTATCCTGGCTCTCGTGAAGCACATATGTTAGTAAGAGAGATAAACAGTAAATATAAATAATAATTATAATGCATAATATTCTAGGTTATAAGTGCCAAAAAATTAAGTAGAGAAGGGAGAACTTAAGCTATCTAAGTTATAATTTTAGAATCTATAAAAGAAGATACCATTAAAACAAAGACGTAAAGGAACAAATATTTTTGCAATTACACACACACACACACACACCTATACACACACACCTATTAATGAAAGCAAAATAAAAGGCAGTTTATATAGTCCCAGGGACAATTTAAATAATTATCTATAATTCTATCAGTCACAGTTAATCTTTATATAAAACTTAGTATAAATTCATCCTAGTCTATAGTATGGTTGGATTTAATGTGTGTGGGGTGGGGGAGGATCGAAGAGAAGAAGAGAGAAAGAATACACAGGTTATTTACAAAATTTGGGACCCTACTCAATTTTAACACTATGAATCCAGTTCTTAGGCAAATAGTCTTTGAAAACAATTTCTAAAACTTTTCAGGTTTTGTTATTAAAATGATGAACTGTGATAAGTTTAATTGTACATACAGTTTTGACATACCTTGATTATTCTTTTTTAATACAACTATCATGTTATATGTATACATATTTTAAAAATTATTTAGCCTTAGAATTATCTTTGTTACGTCTACTTGTACTAGTATTATCAGTATTTCAGAGTGACTGTTTACCTGCATTTTTGCCAATTTGGATACTTTAGGAAGCAAGAAAGAGAAGCTCTAACTCAAAAGACTCCAACAATAAGGAGTGTATAGTAGTATATACAAAGCATATTTATGTTTTTCAGAGTTGGCTAGTTCGAGAGCTCAGTGACGTTGTTCCCCACTTTTCTATCTTCCTGATGATTTTGTCCTCAAACTTGTACCCTGTGCTGGTCAGTAAGTCTATCAGCTTTAAAGCCATGCTTTTGTATCTGGCTTGTGATGGTGAGGTGGAGACACTGCAAGCCACATTTCTGTGGGGTCAGGTGTCTGCCTCTTAGACTCTGCCTGTAGGGCAAGTGAGGGGAGACTAGATCGGAGGTGTGGAGAAGACAGACTGGTCCCTGTTTGCTTCCTGGCCCTGTCAGGTTAACCACACCGTAACTCTTCCCACAGGAAGAGGTAGTTCCTCCTGGTACCATCAAAACTGCAGTTTGCAGGTGCTCCTATAGTTTCAGAACCAGTTCCATGTCACACACTAAGACACCAGAGCAGTTGGTTCATATTCCCTCCACAGCAGTTGGCATCATTGCTATTAAACCCCTTCCTCTAACTTCCAATATAGTCATTCCAAACTCTTTCTTCTGTTCCTTCAACCATAAGAGTGACAAATAATTTCTATAGTTACCATGCTAATGATACTTTAACGTTCTTTGTTGGATTTTCAGTTCTCCAATACATGATTAATAATTCTTAACACTAACTCCTCTATGTTACAATAATTGTGTGGCTTCTGATTCCTTCCTGGACCCTGTTGTTCCCATGATGGCTGCCTCAAACCCAAGTTCCAGATCTTTGCGCACCAGTTCCCTGTGACCAAAAAAGAATGCTTTTTCCTGGTTTCTTTGAAGAAAGAAGAAACCTTTTCCAGAAGCCATATATCTCTTAATGAGGCACTGGCAAAATTTATGTCATAATGACCTTTCTAACTCAATCCAAGTCAAAAGGTATGAAGTTAGCATTATTGAAATAAACTAACTGAGATTGTTGGCAAAGGTTGAAAGAGCCCAAACTCCCCTGAAATATATGTATCTGATCAGCTTCTTGAAAAAACAGGGTTTATTTTAAGAAGAAAGGAAGGAGTATAGTCTAATGCTATAGAGTTAGTGTCTAACAGTGTTTACCATCATACTTTACTCAAAATTTATAAATTTTATCTCAAATAGAAGCCTAATTATTTTTTGGGGGGGCATGTTTTATTATATGGATCGTTTCAAATGTTGTAACTATGAAAACTTTAAAACTGAATATCAAATTTCTGTATTCTTAAAGAAACTCCATTAGATGTTTTAAATTTTTATCTGAACTTGAAAAGATCATGTAGGTATAATTGGACATAAGCTCTGATACAGTCCTCTTAAATCATTGACTCCATTTCACAGATGGAGAGACTGAGATCCAGAGTGATGAAGTAGCTTTTCATGACCACAAAATAATGAAGGAGCAGAGGAGGGAGAGTCGTCACCCACAGTAACCCTACTGCACAAAGGAGCCATGTTATCAATTTCCCACTAGAGTTTGTCAAAATAAAAGGGGCTTTTGAAATTGTCATATGAAGTATAAGGCTGCAACATTTCTGATATGTCTCAGTGAATTAAATACTTTTAAGGATAGCAGAGAGGGAATCTCATGGAAACAGAAAATGATTGGCTTGTAAAATGACTACACATAAGTAATTTTTAAAAGCAAATTTAAAAGCATCTATTAGAAAATCTCAAGTCACAGTTGGCATGTATTTTATATTAAATATATCTATATCTATTTATTATTCAGATTTTGAAAGACAAGCAAGAACACCCCTTACCCATTTTTTATAATTTTTCATATCACAGAAGCTTTGTTTCCTATGCTTTCTTATATCCTATGGTATCAAATCCTTAAAACAATCTTAGTAAATATGATGACTTTTATTTTGTATGGGGAGAAGTGAAGTACAGGAAGCCTTACCCAAAATAGCAGAGGTTGTCAAAGGGCAAGATCTGAAAGTCTAGCCTCGTTTTACTCACACAGGACACTCATCCAGACCGCTCATTTACATTTGGGAGAAATAAGCTGACTGATAAAGATGCCTGCCTCGAATGGTTAACTGGGTTAAATATCCTCAAGAATTTAACCCAGAGCTGAAAATCTTTAATTCCACACCTTGAACACAACGGGCATCAAGAAACTCTGAGACATATTTTTTTAATGCCATTATTCACCAACACCTATGTAATGTGTCATAGCACAATTAGAATTCAACATGAATAAAGACAAACGAAAACGTTGATCTAGCAAAGCCTTACTTACACAGGATAATCAGTCTTCATTTTTTTTTTTTAAGATTTATCTTGTTTTTGACAAAGACAGAGATAGAGAGACAGAGAGAATGGGGGAGGGCCCAGAGCAGTCTCCATAGTTGTACTTTATCAGTTTTTGACATGGTTTTGTTCTACACAAGTGGATGGAGGTAGCACAGTATGGAAACTGGGCTGGGGGCCCCCAGCATGGGAGACACACCCCCCTTGAGCCACAGGCTGAACCGGGGGGGGAAAGAACTGAACTGGGGGCCTCCCACAGGGAAAGCACACCCCAGTTCATCATTTGAGCTCACACAGGCCAGGATTTGATCCTTGGTCCCCTGCCTGCAAAGCGAGCTCTTAACCTGCTGAGCCATCCCGGCTTCCCCAACTCATTTCTTACTTAGTAATATTTTCAAGTTTTATTTAGACACATTCAGCATTAGCAATATTGCCATGTATTTCAATGAGCATGTACCACAACTGAAGAAAAGGCAATCACTCTCATATTCCTGAAAGATTACACAATTAGAAAATGAATCTTTGAAATCATGGTCAGCCCTCTTTGTTCATTTATCTAATTTCTTACTTTCAACTTTCTGGGGATGTACATTTTAATGATGCTCAGTGCTACTCATTATCTTCCCTGTTTTTATGGTGTACATCAATATTATCGACATGAACTGTGGAAAATGAAAATGGGAAGTGAAGAGGAGTAATAGTGGAAAAGCCCAATGTTTTTTAGAAGAGAAAGAAGAAGATGAGAAAAAACAGAAATCTATGTATTAAGAACATGCATTTATGAACTTCATACTTTTATTAAAACACATAGTTGATGCCTATATGAATATTGTTTTCATTTCTCAGAATGCTTTTATTAATTGCTAAATTATTCTTGAGATTTTACTGCAAATATTTATATTATAAACATTTAGAATATTTTTCTATGTGCTGATGTCTCTTGTTACCATCAATTGCAAAGATTCAGTTCCTTTTTTGTACATTTAAGCTCCCTAGATTTGACTGAACTGCATTTTATAGAGTGCTCATTGCTGTATTTATTTTTTCTTTGTCATTTATAGTGACTGAAGATAGGATAGCTTTGGCTGAGTGACAGGGCAAGGGCAGCTACTTGATATAAAAATGGCCTGTTATACAACCTAGTCTAAAGACTCCTACTAGAGCCTTCAAGTGCATGAAAAGCACTTGAAACAACTAAAGGACAGAAGCAGATCATTAGCTAATAGCTAATAGAGAACATTATGCCACAACAGGTGAACCTTAATGTATAAAAAGAAAAAGAAAAAAAGAAAGCATAGAATGCAGAAACAGGCCATTGGGTGTCTCAGATAACACAAAGAGATAATGCTCATTTTTGAAGGAGGCTATAGTCTGTGTGAGGGCTAATTCTCCCCCTAGTTTCTTAAATTAATTGTTAAATTTATTGAGGTGACATTGCTTGGTAGAAATTACATAGGTTCCAGGTATAAGATTCTATGTTACATTGTCTATGTATTGCAGTATGCGCTTACCACCCAGAGTCAGTGTTGTTTTCATCACCACATATTAGTTGCCCCCTCCCTCCTCCCCCCACCCCCTTCCCCCCTTCCCCTCAGGTAACAATTAAACTGTTGATGGTGTCCATGAGTTTTTGTTATTTTCAGTTTTATATTCCACCTATCAGTGAAGTCATATGGTTCTTAGTTTTTTCCCTCTGACTGATCACACAGTTCACAGTGGCTAAATTATAGAAACAACGAAAGTGTCCTTTGCTAGATGACTGAATAAAGAAGTTGTGGTACATTTACACAATGGAATATTACTCAGTGATAAGCAAAGATGAAATACTGCCATTTTGATAAGATGAAATATTGCCATTTGTGACATCATGGATGAACTTTAGATTGTCGTATTAAGTGACATAAGTCACATTCTTTTTCTCTATTAAGTCCTGGAAATCTGGCATGCATTTTACACTTATACAAGTGACTTCAATTTGGACCAGTTGTAGTTCCGTGTGCCCTACTCTCACATAGCTAGCGGCTTCCATAGTGTACAGTTCGGGTCTAGATTCATGAAAGGGGTGACTATTGGAACTTGAGAAAAATCTGGTATCTATCAATGAGGCAGGAACTCTTGAACCAGGACAAGGAGCAGCACGATATAAGACACATGGATGACTAGAATAAAGAAATTTCAAGAAAGGAGAATGATTGGCCAGCAGGGACCAGCCTTTGAATCTTGCCTACGATTCTATGACTAAAAAGCTCCCATTCAATAATTCCTCAGCCCTATAAACAAGCCTTTGTTATTAAACTTTAAAGGCCTAATTCTATTGAAAAAAAGGGGGTTTAATTAATTTTTTTCTTTGTGCCAGAAAAAAAACATCAATGAGAAAATGTCAATCTTAAGAAAAAAGATCTTATGTCTTCATTTTGAGGCTCTCACTCAAACCACCAGCCTGGTCTTTCACCTTCCTGGCTGTTTCTTACTTTGAAAGTCAAATTTGCAAATGACTGGGAAACCTACAAGATTAGCTCATGTTGTTCTTGGCCTCTGTTGATTTTGCTCTTCAGATGCCCACATTACTTGTTTGAATTCCATCCTGGCAGAAGACGGTAAACCATTTGGAGTCAATGAAAGGAATGAGAGAAAAATGTGTTGAGAAATGTTTGGTGCCTTGAGTTTCCTTTCACATGGTATTCTTTCACACACTTACTTGTTAGGGCCAGTGATTTTCTAGTATTGCAGCCACAGCCACAGATTTCTGACCTTTAGTTAACAGAGAGCATTTATTTAAATATAGACTCTTGGGCAGGGACAGAGCGCCCTAGAGAGAACTCATTCATTTTTCTGTGGAGTAACTCACCCTTGTACTTTTCCAACTGAGGAAGTACATAGCAGTAGTCTATGGTCCCAAGAAACTGTGTCCAGCAAGCTGCACCCTGTAATATTTGTAAAGTTTGTTTTGTAGGTACTTAGTTTGGTTTTGTTTTCATTTAATTTTTAAAAGGAAAAAAAAAAAAAAGCCTGTGATAAACAGTAGCTTCTATAGGAAAAAAAAAAAAAAATTTGTTTTCTCCATCGAATGTGAGAAAATGTCACATGGAAAGTAACTAAATTTACTATTCTCATCACATTTTTTCCTATTCTGTCCTTCCATATTGTGTCTTAATTTGAAATGTGTGTGTATGTTAATTTTTGAAGCTATAAACTGCATATTTACCTTTCTTTCTCTACCTTTCTTCTTAAAAGTGATTTTCTCGAATGTTCTGTTTTGCAACCATTTCTCTCTCAGTCAAACTACACAGATGGTTATAAACACACCATATACGTAATTCTTATATGGTGTTTGTATTTGTTTCCTATTGCTGATATAAGAAATCTCCACAAACTTGGTGGCTTAAAGCAACACACATTCATTACCTACAGTTCTGGAGACCAGAAGTCCTAAAATAAAAGTGTTGGCAGCTCTGGGTTCCTGTGGAGGCTCTAGCAAAGCTTTTGTCCCCCTGCCTCCTCTGAGCCTGCCTGCTGGTGGCCTTTTCTGCCATGGGCAAGGCCAGCGGTGTCACATCTTCACATCTCTCTTTCTATGCATATGACCTCTCCCTTTTCTTCACTGCTCCTTCTCTGACTCTTGTTTCTCTCTTTCCCTGTGAGGACACTAGTGATTACATGTTGCCACCCAGATAATCTCTTCATCTCAAAATCATAAATTAACCACACCTGCCAAGTCTCTTTTGCCATATGAAGTAATGTATTTCCAGGTGCTGGATGGAGACTTGGGGGTGGGGGCATCATTCTGCCAACCACCGTGACGGGCCCTGCCTCTATCTCTAGCTCCTAATCTCCTTTAGTTTTCCAGTTGCCTGAAAATACGCAGGCATGGCAAATACTACAGGCTCTAAGGTGAATGTTTGTTTTTCTCAAAAAATTGATCACTCCAGTTCCATTGGAACACCACTGGTACATGACATAACCAAAAACCAAGAGTTATCAAGCCAGAGAAGTACCGTATTTTCCGGGGTATAAGACGACCGGGCGTATAAGACGACCCCCTAATTTTACAGTTAAAACATAGGTTTAGGCCTATATTCGCTGTATAAGACTACAGCCTCGGAAGTCGGGGGTAGTCTTATACAGCGAATATAGGCCTAAACCTATGTTTTAACTGTAAAATTAGGGGGTCGTCTTATACGCCCGGTCGTCTTATACGCCGGAAAATACGTAGAAATTGTCCTAACATGAGCATTCTCACCCAATTGTATAAAAGCCAACATCTGACATTTTTTAAATTCCTAAATATTTCTACTACCAATTTCCTGGGTCAGGCATTGTTTTTTCTCATTTGAATGGCCACTGTAGCCTGGATTCTCCACCTTCAACCTACTCCTTCAAATGTATTTTTAAAGGTTCATCTAAAACGTAAACTTGACAACACATTTCTTATAGGTAACGTCCCCCACTGCCTACTATACACATTATTTCATTGCACGTGAGCTCCTCCCCGATCTTGTTGTTTAAGAAATCATCAGACACTGTCCAGCTCACAGAATGAGAAAAGACTCTTGCGTTGCTTATAGTAGACACTGTCTGCCCATGTGGGAAGAATGAATACTAAGGGCTCATACAAAGTGTGTAAACACTGTGAAGGCTTTTGTGACATGTCAACTGAAGTAGGCTACAGTTCTCAGTGATTCAAACACAAATCCAGGTGTTGCTTTGACGGTAATTTGCAGATGTGATTAAAGCTTCTGACAGAGTGTCAGCTTGGGTAATCTGAATGAGACTGAGTCAATCAGTTGTATGAGGGCTCTCCAGAAAGTATCCAGCCATGTAACTGTTCTTGCTATATTGACAATGGTTGGATTTTTTTCCAGACAGCTTTTGTAAAACCTTAAGAAGAGGGCTGAAATTTCTCCGGGAGAGAAGAGAAATTTCTCTTGTAAACAACATGTTAGACCTGTTCTCATGGAGTTATATCCTGCTTGTGACCTTCCTTTCTTGTGGGTGATAGTTCCAGCCTGTGCCATGGCTGCCTTAAAAGACTACCTCTGCCTAACTATGTGCTCTGTGGATTTCAGACATTATTAGTCAGTCCACACAACCATGTTCATCCAATATCTATCTGTCTGTCTATCATCTATCTATCTATCTCTCTATCTATCATCTATCTATCTATCTATCATCATGTATCTATCATCTATCTAATCTTTCATGACAAAACTTTTATAAAAGTTAAGTTTTATCATTGTAGGAATGTCAGATGATTAAAAAGAAAGTAAAAACGGAACTATGTGCAACTAAAGTGTCACTCTTAAAAAGAAAAAAGACAGAACTCCTATATTCTAGAGATAATTGACAGTTCGGAAAACCCCACCTGGCCAGTTAGCTTTCCTCATGCTACAAACACTGAATAGCATATTTTCATTATAAAGTCACAGCCAAAGTGTAAGGCTAAACTCTGAAATGCCTGTGATTGCTCCTGTGGAGGGGCTGCTGTGATTGGCAGGGGTTCAGGTTTGAGTGTCTGTGCAGAGGGAGCAATGCCAAGAAGTATTAGATCAGAGCCAAGCTCCTCCAGCTCTCAGAGGGGGACTAAAGTAGGGGTCCAGGAATTTTCATTTGGTTTTGCTGTTGAACCTACTTCCTTCTCCTTCCTCACCTTCAGAGACCTGCCTGTCCATGAAAATAGGAGCTGTCACTCCCCAAGATCCTCATCGAAAAACTAAATAGAATATCAACCCACAGAATAAAGCACATCGAGTGTCGGCAGGGAGCAGCAACTGTTTTTCCAGAGGACTTATTTATTTTCTTTGTTTGCGGAATTGTTAATTTTTCTCCTACTAACCTGTCTCTTTAGAAGCCCTATGAATTCAATTCTGGTGCCCATCTCTGTATGTGTGTGTGTGTGTGTGTGTGTGTGTGTGTATATATATATATATATATATATATATATATATATATATATTTCTTTTTTAGGTATATATATCTTTCTCCTATAAACATATCTCTTTCAAACCTAAATTAACAAGTGGAATATAGCAAAGCACGCTGCTTTTCTGTCTTGCTTTGTTTCTCAATTTATTTACACCCCAGAATCTAAACAATAGGCTATTAGCTGGGAAAATAGAATCATCCTTTAGCCAGGGAGATGGAAATTAAAAAGCATATTTTTCTTTCATAGATTTTATTTATGTATTAGAACATGGCCAGAGACTAAAGTGTAAATATTACACAAACTGATTACTATTAATTTTTATTTTAAAACACGTTAGGGGTTTCATGTGCTCTGAATTCTCTCTTGGTCACTTTCTGGTCCTTGCCCGTGGTACCCCTTCCTAGCCTTGCTTCTAAGGTGAGCAACTTCCTAAGGTGAGTCTCCAAAAGAAAAACGTATTTGCGAATAAACTAAATTTGAAAGGCTCATTAAAACAAACCTCCTGATTGTAGGCTTTTAGCTCCTTTGACTGTTTTATGGCTAGTTTATATTATTTAACACACCGTTGCTTTTTTTCCTAAACAGACAAAAAATAAAATTAGAGCCTCTCACTTCTGCTGTGAAACTTATGATGTCATCAAAATTTACTACATTTGTAAGCTCCTTTAACTTAGTTAAAATGCATTTCTCTCTCTCTGAGTCTGTGTTTATACCCGAGTCCAGAATTACTTTCACCAGAGAGATACAACGTCATATTTTATACTTTGTAAAAAAATGTATTCAGTTTAATGCAAAATGTCTTTCAAACATAGAAAACTTAACTATAGATTCTTTCTTTGCTGAGTAACTCAAATAAATGTTTGAAACATTTAGCTGACATTTCTTTTTAGCATTCAAATATTAAAATTCTTAAAATAAAGCTTTAATTTAAAAAAAGTATCTCAATTCTTTAATGAGGACTCACTGGACTTGTTGCTTTAAAGATGATGCAAAAATAAATTAAAAATTATATCAAATTATCATGTTGTATACTTCAAATACATAAAATTTTATTGTCAAATTTTCCACCATAATGCTGGAAAACACTAAATGTGTACAGGAAAACTAAGGAATTACCAAATTGTGGTTTCCTTGTTATATATTTATTGAAAATTATACTTTCTGTGTGGAAAAATTAAAAATAACCAAAAATCACTTTTGAATCATCTTTATTTCTTTTAAGTTAATATAGAGAGTTCCTCTTTGAAATATCTAGGTACTACTATTATGAAACTGGGAAGGTCCAAGCTCTATTGTAGCAGCTCTGTCTCTAACAAAACTCTAACAAAGACGAATTCATGGCAGAGAAATGTAGAAAAAATTAATTGAGGTAATTAAAATGTATTTTTACAGTATGTCAAAGTTTAAGAGAAATAAAATATAAATCTATCAAAGTTATATTAAATTTAATAAAAAGAAGTTTCATTTCACTGGACTATCTGATGCTTTGGATAACAATAGAAGGCAGGAATAATAGCATCCCACATTCATGGCACTCCGCTAAAGACCTCTCCATGTCACCTCAACCTTCCAAGTGCATATCTGTATCTTGACCTAGGGAGCTTTCCTTAGGACAAGGAGCCAGAATGACAACAGACTTATTATTGGAAATCTGTACACAGCCTTTTTCTATAATATCATTCAGGTCAACATCTTTCTTTTTTCCTTTCTTCTCTTTCTCCTCTCTTTTCCTTCCTTCCTTCCTTCCTTCCTTCCTTCCTTCCTTCCTTCCTTCCTTTCCTCCCTCCCTCCCTCCCTCCTTCCTCCCTCCTTCCCTCCCTCCCTCCTTTCCTCCCTCC
>PVKE010022716.1:0-25304 GCA_004027555.1 Craseonycteris thonglongyai
TTACCTTTCTGCTAATAACATTAATCATAATGATCATTATACAAGTAATGTATAATGATCTTTGGGCTTTTTTCAAACCTTGTTCTTTTGTAGCCCAACAATTGATAATTGCTGAAGGTGTGTGTTTAAGATAACTTTTGTGTTATTGATAATACTCTTCTTATAGTCTGTCTTCTGAAACTTAGAAGGAATGTTATTGCAGAAGGAAGAAAAGGAATGTGTGTGTCTTTGAGAGAACTTAAAAGGAAGTAGTTTGTCCTAATAAGTTGCTTATTTCTGAAAAAGAGAAAACTAAGAAGGACAAAGGAAGTTATAGAAGGTTAGTGGAAAGGAATATTGAGCAAGGAATTTTATGTATACACTCTGGAACCAAATTGTAGAAATGTGCTTCCCCCTAACCCAACAAGGGCTACTAACTATATTAATTCAGATGGAAGCTGAAGTGGCAATTTTTTCTTAAGCCCTTGATAATGCTGCTGAAGCCCAGAAAATCTACTAATGATACACTTACTGTCCGCCTGGCCTCTGGGAATTTTTATTTTATTTTATTTTTTTATTTTTTTATTTTTGAACTGAACTGAGGGCCTCACCGCATTCGGGAAGCACACCCCAGTTCAGCATGTGGGTCCACCTGGGCTGGAGCCGGGATTTGATCCTCGGTCCTTGGGGCTTCAAAGCGAGCGCTTAACCCGCTGAGCCATCCCGGCTTTCCCTTATTTTTTTATTTTTTATTTTTTTATTTTTGAACTGAACTGGGGGCCTCACCGCTCTGGGAATTTTTAGATGGCCACTGTCACTTACACCGTCATGTGCTTACAGCCTTGGCTCCATGAAGCCTTAAAGTTACAATTCCCAATTGCACAACTAGCAGGAATGAGATTAATAATGAATGACACATGATGCGTCCAATAGGAACTATATGGGCCGCATTAAAATAATAACAATAACAGTACCTGGGAACCCAGCTCATGGTCAGATGGTGAAGACTGAAGAGGTGTACGGTGTGCCCTCAAACTATAAGTTGATGTTATACTAGCTGCAAAAATACAGAAAAATGAGGGGGACGGCAAAACTTGGATCATGACAGCTTGTTGGTTAGAATGACTCAGAGGGTTTGTGCTTAATGAAGGCCCCTTAGACCTGCCGGCCCCCCATGTACCTGCCTTTCCCTTTGAGAAAACAGCCTCACAGGCCACCCCAGGCTCGGTCTTGCCCCACCCCTGGTGCCCCACCATTTCAGCAAGACAAAGGCTGATGCTGAGCCATCGTGCGAATGAGCCCTCCTACCACCATGGGACTATGTCAATCAATCAAGAGGCTGGTCCTCAGTGCGTGCTTCGGCTTGAACGATGACCCAAAGGGGGACCAGTGGGTACATGGAAAAGGGGCCACACACTAAACCCCACACACTTGGGATCTAGGGAAACTCAGAGATGGGAAGGAACCACCCAGGATGGTCTAACCATAAAAATTCCTAGGTAAGCAGATCGTGACAGTAGTCACATCCTAGGCCTGTAGCTTCCTTGACAAAGGTCAGCCTTCACCTTAAATGAACCTGTCTATTGTCTTATTGCATCTAAGATAACATACTCTTGAAATGTCAAGAGTCATCCCTTTTCCAGGCCCCTCAGGGCACACCCATGCGCCAGAGCACAGACCACAGAACCCTTCATTGCTGCCTTATTTCCCCAAATACCATCTTTACATGCTATAAATGTGAATTATTATCTGTCCTGCACCCACCCATGTAAAAGAAGTATGTGTCCAATCCCAGAGATTCCCCCCACCTTTGCTTTCTCCCGCTCCCTTTATCCACCTCCCAGGGATTCCACAGAACCCTGCTTACATCCCCTCTGATCCGAATGTACAAAACAAGCTGCAAAACTGCCGTTCTCCAGAGCATTTTCTCAATCCGTTGAGATCTTGTTTCCCTGCAATTGTCAGTTTGGCTCAAATAAACTCATGAAATTTCTCTACAGGTTTAGACATTTCTTCTGTGGACACAAAGCTCAGTGGTTATTTGTGAAAGAAAAGAATGAGCAAGGGGTAGGGGCATGAATTAAGGAGGGTGCCTCTTCCCTGACAATCACAGCCCTGCCTGTAGGAGCAAGATAAACATCGGGAAGGAAAGATGGGAGGAGAGGAGGCGGGCAGAGGTGGGGGACAGAGGTGGGGGACAGAGGTGGGGGAGGCGGGAGGTCAATGGCTCTATGCCTGTGGGGTTCCAGGTAGCAGGCCAGCAGCCGCTCCTGGGTCTGGGACCCCTGCTCCTGTGGGAAACTGAGCAGAGTCAGGGGACCCCAGCCCTCTCCCCTAAATGCCTGGGGCTGTACATGCCAGAGAGCTGCTGGTTCAGAGAGAGACAAAAGCGGGGATCCGGGTCCCGGATCAGAACATGGTCGATGACTGTGTCTCTATAATTAACACTCTGCTGTCTCAATTTATGAGAAAATATTTTACACGTAATTGCCTTTGTATTTTGGACACTCGTTAGGAGAATAATAAATGTTATTATTTATTAATATGGCGATGAATCACTCCGTTTTTAAAATTAAACATTAAACCGCTCACAAATTAAATGTAAATGATTGGGCCCGGCGTTGATGGAAAAGGCTCTCCGGGGAACGAACGGCCGCTCGGCTTCTCCGCAGAAATGAGCCGCGTGGCCCTTTAATGAAGCGTCAGGGGCTGGAGGCGGCGGGGTGACGCGAGGACACGGGCAGCTCGCGGGGACATCCTGCCCCCTGCCGGCCGCGCAGGGGGCTGCGGGCTCCGCCGGTCTCCCCAGAAACCGTTCATCCGCGCTGGGTGCCAGCGCCCCCTGTCTGGCAGGCAGCCCCCCGCGTCACTCATGAATTGCGCGGCACAGATCTATTAGGAATGGGGTGATTGGCCCCTGAAAACCCTGCTCCCCTAGGGGGGAAAATACAGCTCCTGCCGGGGCAGGGCTCCATGCCGTGCTATCTGCACTAATCCTCACGCTCAACGCCCCTGAAAGAAAGGAACTTTTATCCCCACTTAGCACGGGAGCAGAGTGAAGCTCAGAGATGTCGTGTGACTGGCTGAGGTCACACAGCCAGAAGCTAGGGGGCCCCCAGAGCTGTTCTCCTCTCGTCATGCTGTGTGGCCCCCCATGCAGTTGGGTTCCTGGACCCACCCACCCAGGTCCGTATGGGACAAACAGAGTAAGGCTATTATTTCCTAGGGCTGACTCTGTGACAGGCACCAAGCCAGACACTGCATGTGGTTGTTTCAAACCCAGTAGGCACAGTTCCCCGAGCCCATCTGACAGATGAGACCACTGAGACACAGACAGGCTGCCAAGACCCGGCGGGCTCAACAGCGAAGAAGTGGGTGTAGGAGTTCCACCCAGGTCTTGCCAAGCCGGGTGTCCAGCCGTGGCCACTCCAACGCCAGCCCAGCTTCTTCTGGTTCCCCCAGCACAGGCGCAGGGCGGCGGCTGCATCTTTGGCAGACACCGATTTACCTCAGTTGGATGATCTGGGGGCTCTCACTGTGTCCAGTGACTGCCATGAATTACACTGCAGCCGCCTCTGGGTTCAAGATCGGGTCCCCAGGAAAGAGTCCCAGAAGTCAAAGGTTGGGACGGTTTGAGGTTTGGGAGGGAGGTTGTTAGATTGCTTTCTAATAAGTGTGTCCCAAGTTATACTCCTTTGGGGAGGGCCTCCCTCCCCACCCCACCCAGCCATGGTGGGCAGCCAGCCCCAAGAGACAGCCTGGGATGGGTGGTGAGCCCCCTTCTGTGCCCAGACTGGCGTGCTAGGGGACCCCAGCTTGTCTAGGATTCACCTCTCAGCTGCCTGTCCCAGATTTTTGGGGATGGGCACTGCCCCTTGAACCACCCTACCCCACTCCCTTGGGCATCAGAGGTAGACAGGTGCAGCCATGGGTGGTCCCAGATCCCTCGCTTTGCTCTTGCCCTTGTTCTGGGAGCAACCCCAGGTCTTTAAACACAGCCTCGCTCGCCGTGTGGACCCTCCACGGTGTCAGCCTTCGGGATTCAGTCGACTCCCTCACCCCCATCAGACACGGCCCCCTACCCCTTCGGACTATCACAGCGATGGCGGTTGAGTGCTCAGTATGCCCCAGGCTGAAGCCGAGGCTTTGCGTCATTATCGTAGCGTGGTGCAGGTAAGGAGCCCACCAAGCGGCCAGGCTGTGGTCCCTCCACGGGGTCTACACTGCCTGCCCACGCCAGGGCACAGCCCCCAGAGCGGCTCAGGAAGTCTGTGCGGGTGAGCACATGAATGAACGCAGGCCGCCTGCGTGGTGAGTGTCATCAGGAACCCCTTGAGGGCATGTGGGGCTGGGTCACTGTGCTCCCTGCGTCATCCCTGCAGAACGGGTTGGGATGAGTGGTGCCGTGCCTGCAGTGAGTCACAGCTCCTGTCTGCGTGTGCTCCCCACCCCCAAGCGAGGAGGCGGGACTGGGGGCGCTCAGGCCCTGGGGGGGTCCATCTCAGCTTCCTCTGAAATGGCCTTCTGTGCCCCTGCCCCTGGTTCCCAGTCTTGTCTCAGACCTCTCTTGCTCCAATATCTGGTTTGGGGAGTAGTCTCTTCAGCCTAGTAGGAAGGACTCTGTTCTCTGCCTCCTGCCCCGAACCCCCCAACCCTGGATAGAGGAGATCTCACTCCTGCCTCTGCCCACCAAGCCCCACTCCCCACTCTCCCACCCCCAGCCCCGCTGGGGCGGGACAGACCGCGCTCTGTCCCATGGCTGTTATCTCTCAGCGCTGCTCAGACACCAACTAATTTGTTTCAGTCTTCCCCCCCCTCCCTTATTGATCAATGTTTTAACCTCGCCGTTGTTAAATGACTTGTTCCCATAGCAACCATCAGATACACGCGTGGATGTGATACGTCTGTTTCCTGAGCCAGATCGCCTCCTAAGAGCTCGGAGGGAACAAATCTTTCATACCCGCTGCTGTTTGCTGAAAGGCACAGGATATTGTTCAGAACAAGTTGTTTTAAAAAAACAATATTAAAGGGGGGAAAAAACAACCAGGTTCCTCAACAGATATAAAGTTGTTGCATCACTCTTCAGAAATATGAAATCAGATTTTTAAAAACACCTTTGACCAAGTTCATCTTTCTTCTGAGACGCTGCCCTTCGGGAATGAGCTCAGCTATGCACACAGCCCTCTGCATCACAGCAGCTGCCTGCTCTATAAAGAGGAAAACTGAAGACAGCCTAAAAGTTCAGCAACAGA
Organism: Craseonycteris thonglongyai; assembly: GCA_004027555.1. NCBI lineage: Eukaryota > Metazoa > Chordata > Mammalia > Chiroptera > Craseonycteridae > Craseonycteris > Craseonycteris thonglongyai. The sequence continues at coordinate 5,232 of PVKE010022716.1, forward strand.
AGACTCACATAAACGCTGGTTCACCCACTCGAGGAAACTATAAAGACGTTTAAAATGCTACCTAGAAGAGGGAAACATATGTGTCAAATAATGTGAAATGAAAGAAACGATGAAAAAACGGTCTGCCGGGGAGATCGTAATGAATGTAAACAAATCCAAACTATGTAAGGAAAAACACCCAGAGAAAGCACACACGCGGGGACGTTGACAGAGCTGTCTCTCGTTGGCGGACCCTCGGTCATTTCTTCCCCCTTATTCATTTATTCAACAGAGATTCATGGAGCTTCGCCTTGGGGCCCTGCCCCTTTCAAGGCCCTGAGAACGGGGCAGTCATTTGCATTTACTGTAGTTTCCCAAATGTGTTTAATGAGGATGTGTTATTTTTCAAGGCAAAAACATATGTTTTGTTTTGTTTTTTTAAGCTGGGTATATGTTCCATCTATCACGTTGACAACAAAATAAAGAAAACATATTCCGCTGGTGGGGAGAGGCCGGGGGAAGTGGGGGGCGGGGGCGGGAACACAAGCCCCCCCTGTTGATGGAAGTATGAACTACAGCCACCTATTTTGAAAAGTTATCCCCTCAAAAAAAGTTGTTCCCAATTGAATGGTCCAATTCTCCACTTTAGGTAATGTGGGGGTGAAGGACCCCCAAGTTGGCCTTCACTTCTCTTCAGGAAAGCTGGAGCCTCTGCCAAGGAAGAAAAGAAAGTGCTGGAAACCAGGCTCCACCCAGAGCTGCTCCTACATGGTTAATCTTGGGGTGGGGGGCGGGTATAACCTCAGAGTGGGGTTATAATCTTCGGGGGGGATAACCTCAGAGGGGCTAATCTCGGGGGGAAGGCCGCCACCAGGAGATGTGTGTCAGGCAGAGTCTCCTTCCCACCCCATCTGCCTTGCTGCTCCTGGGCATGTCCCTTCACCTCTGCGGCCTCAGTTTCCTCGTCTGCACAGTGAGGGCGATGACACCTGCCTGGCCGTTGTCCCTTGTGGACTACACGAGATACAGCATGTCACATGCCTCCCCCAAGGGCCGTTGGGTACCGTTTTTTTCTTTTCTTCTTTCTTTTTCTTTTATTTTTTGTTTTTATTTTTATTTTTCTGTTTGCTTCCTGAAACAGAAACAATAAAAGCTAGCATGTGATCGGTCACCCACAATCTCTGAGCTACAACGCCCCTCCTCTTTCCTGCAGACCCCTCAGGACTCTAGGGGAGGGGCCCCCACATGGGGGCTTCCCCAAGGAGGGGCCTACAAAGTATACGATGGTTTTTATAGCCCGCAAATCCCTCAGCTGGGCATTTTCCAGCTTTGATGTGCAGGGTTTGGGGACAAGATTCCTTTGTCTCACCCGCTTGCTGTCCCTCCAGGCCCAGGTCCGAGGCTCCCAGCTCCTGCCGTGAGTGGCCACCCCCGGGCCCACTTTCACACTAAGTTTACTCAGCTGTTCCAGGGTATTTGAAAATGTATAAAGCCTTTTCTTTAAAAAAAAAGGCAAGGTCTCGTCTTTAATAGGAATCCAGTGTTCTTTTAATAAATTTAGTTCTAACAGCAGTTGCAGGAATTTCCCAGGCTTGAAAAAAGCGGGTGGGGGGCGAGAAAATCACCTCTGATTTCTGACAGACCCGCATAATCCTGGCTGGGCTCTCGAGTCAGAGCCCAGAGAAGCTTCTGGGCCAATGCTCCACCCATGAGAGCAGGGGGCGCGGGGGGAACCCCATGGGGGTGAAGGAGGGACATAGGCGAATGATCCTTGGGGGAAGGTTGGGGAGAACATGGTTCTGGCACATTAACCGAGTTTGTCCCACATAAGTGCGCACCAAGGACCCAGCTCGGTGGTCTGGGGCGCCCAGTGTGGACCTGACCTTGCCTGAGGGGGGGGGGGGGCCAGTAATGCATGGACTTGACCAGAAACAAGCAAGGATCAGAAGGTCGATTTAGCTTCTCCCAAGTTCGCTGCTCCCAAGGTTTAAATGGGTAACATGGAGAGGGCCGAAGGTTCACAAGAGGGCCTGAACTGAGCAAACTGTGGTCAGCCGTACCCTGGAAAGTGAATTAAAATGTTGTCGTAGGCGATGCCCTGAAAAGGTGGCCTCACCAAACAATCCAGAGACAAAAGCAGATTACGAAACACTGTGGACAGTATGCGGCCAGTCATGTCCAACAGAATAGTGGGGACATCTAAATCTAGAATTAATACACAGGTAAAGGGAAACGTCTAAGAAGAAATACACCAAAATGTGAACATTCTGAGAGACTTCTCTCTTTTAATTCTTTACATTTTCTGATGTTTCCCACAATGAACTAATGTAGGCTTTTTGTCATTTCTGAGCATGACTTGGAAGACAGACTGCCTGGGTCCAGCCCTTCCTGTGTGCCCTTGAGCAAGTTACTTAACCTCTCTGTGCTTCCGTTTCCCCACTCATACAACGAAGACGGCACCTGCCTTGTTGCTTAGCTCACTGCCTAGAAGAGAAGAAGTGCTCAAATGTTAGCTGTTTTATCATTTGCTTGTTTTTCTACATATAAACATGCCATTGCCTTCGGTGCTGAGCACGAAGCAGAGATAGCTAAACTCCACTGGAGAGCGGGCATGAACCAGCACTCACACGCAATGGCTTCATTACTTGGAAGCGAAGCCGGTGGGCCCTGCGGAGCACTTAGCAGGGGGTCTTGTTGAGGATTTTGATCCTCATCTTAAAAGCAGTGGGAAGCTTGGCATTGCCGGGTTTCAAGCAGGGCAGCAAGATCAGAAGTGTGTGGTGTAAAAACTCACTGTGTCTACACTGCAGACTGAGTGGGACCCAGGGAGGTGCCTTTTGAGGAGGCAGCTCTGGCGTGTGGACCAGGCCAGGCTGCTGCTTAATTCTGCTGGGGACTGAAGCAGATGGAGCCAAGGGACAGACTCCCGGGCCAGGGGCAGGTGGTGCCTGCAAACCTGAGGTGTCTTGGAGGAGCTGGGGATAGGAGTATTGGGGTGACCACCGGCTTGATGAACGGCATGGATAATCCCGATAAGCAACGAGCATGGGGGAGGAGCAGGTTTGGAAATGCTGAGTTTGAGGTGGGGGTGTCTCTGGGGGAGAGGACCTTGGGATGGTGGTTGCTTTAAACTCAGGATCCCACTGGAGGCCAAGTGCAATCACCACAGCACAGGGGAGAAGCCACAGCTAGGAGGGCAGCCACCCAGAGCCCTGCCAGGTGAGGGGCGTAGCCTAGGTGGCCACAGGTGCAACCCTAGGGGCCAGAGGGACGCCCAGGGCCTGGCGGGGGTGGGCTCTGTGGGCATCTCCCGGGGCCTCTAGGCCACGACCCGCACATCAGCTCAGCCCCAGAGGATCGCTGCTGGTCTGAGTCCCTCAGAGGTGGGGGCTGCCTCCCTCTAAGGTGGGCTCCTGGTCCTCATCCCGTGTGGTCCTCAAGGCTGTCTCCTATGCCCAGGTCCCCTGCCCACCCACCTCCAAGTTCACTCTGGGAACCCACACTGCTCATCCTGCCACCACCCACCCTCAGCTCCCAGCATCTGACCCTGCTCTAGCCACAGGGGCTGCCGGGTCCCCCCCCCCCAACCACCAAGCTCATTCGCACATTTGGTCCTCAGGACCTCTGCGGAGACAGCCCCCTGCCCCAGGACCCTGTCCTCCGAGTCGCCACAGCTCCCGCCTGCCTCCTTTGAATCCTGCCAAAACACCATCCCACCCTGAGCAGCCTCCTGTCTGCCCCCTCCAGAACCAGGGGAGGGACAGTGCCTGGGACACAGTAGTAGGTGCTCAGTAAATGTTTGCGGAATAAATGTAGATACACGAGGGAAACAGATGGAGAGACAGGGAGAGGGAGAAGCTGGCCCACGCTGTTTGCGGCACTTCTCGGGCGGGCGGGGAGCTGTGAGTAATGTGATGTTCTAACCTATACACTTCAGTGCTTTCCAAATTCTCCACACTGTGCCCGCATTTCTGTTGGAGTCAGAGAACATGGTTTTTCAATCATTTTTTGGAATATATATTGAATGCCAACTGAATACCAGGGTGATCGGGGGAGAGAACTGGCCCTGCTCTAAGTTCTGAGGTAAAGGGGAAATGCTTGGGGGGCTGACCTGCTCCTCATCAGCCCCCCAGCCCCAACCAACCCTATACCTTAGTTGTGCTCACAGCTGTGGGGGGTGGGGGGCACTCCTTGCTCAACCACCTGGGTGCTGGCTGCACCCAGAAAACGTGAGCCACGACCCCTTTCCTGGTAATGTCCATGTTTCACTGTCACACACACACGTACATGAAAGAAGGACCTGGCCTCTTCTCTCTTGGTTGCCCAGGGCCCAGCACGATGTCACCTGGCTGGGGAGCTGCGTTGGGTATTCCAGTTGAGAGCATGGACTCTGGGTCCATACTGTGTTGGTGTGACATCCAGCCTGCCACCAGGATGACCAGGGACATCCCCTAACCTCCCAAGGTGCCTGTGCTTGAAATGGGACTCACTCATTACACCTCCCGAGTGGTGGTGACATTCAGGTATTGAGAACGTGGCAAGGCACTGCTTCGGTGGCTCAGCACTCAGTACCTGCCGGTATCGCTGCCCTCAACAAAGCTCTGTAGAGTGCGGGCATGGAGCTGGGGCGAGCACTGACCACCACGTCCCCACACTCCCCATCCCAGGCCTGGCCAGTTTGGAAGTCACTGAGGATATGTGTCTATCCCGTGGAAGACCCACCGAGAGGCTCTGAGGCGGCTGGGATGAGTTCCTGGACTCTGATGCGGTTACCTGAGGGTCTGGGCCACGCGGCCGGCCATCTGTGCACTGACCATTACAGGTGAGCATGTCATACCACACCCACCACGCATGGTCTGATCAAACATCCAGAAGATGAGACCTGTCTCAGAGAAAAGTGCTTACTTGTTCCCCCACCCACCCACACTGTCATTCCTTTCTGAGTCACAAGGAAACTTTGCAGCACTGTTAGGCTCTTTCACCAGCCTGTGCTGTGAAAACTGAGGCTGCTTCTGACATACCTGCTGGCAAGTGCCAGCCTGGCAGGGGTCCTTCACCCACGGGGACCCACAGTGGCCACCACATGGGGGGGAGGGAGACGCGGCCCTCTCCCTATACCTACAGCTTGTATTTTAACCCCTTAATTATCTTCTCGTTCAACTTCCCATCGACCTGTTGAACACTCACTCACTGAGGATCATCTCAGTTTAAGTGTCTTTGGCTACAGGAAACCGACACCGCCTACACAAGCTAAAATGATGAGAACACATATAGTATTTCATAAAATCAGAAGTCCAGAGGCTGAGTAGGTTTCAGGGTGAGTTGACTCAGTCGTTCCAGGTTGTCCTCAAAGATGCAGCTTCTTCCCAGCTCTCTGCTCTGCATGCCTGTCTCTCTGTACCTCAGCCTTGGTTTTCTCTGCAAACTGGAACCAAGATGGTGGCTGCCACCTGGGCGGCATCATCCCATGACTTTTTGTCTTTGGAAAGAATCGAGGCCAGACAGCAATTCCACAAACTTCCTAAATCCAGCCATGATTATTCTAGCACCCCAGCTGGTAGGTGCAGCTGCCACCTGCAGAGAGCAGCCCAGAGGCTCCATCCAGTATCAGGACCCCAGCGCCCCTGTCAGTCAATCAGACAGCCAGATTAGGACTTTAGCCACCCACTGTTTATTAGTGAAATTCTTTGTTTTGCATAAGTATGAAAATATTTACTTTTCCTTTTGATTTGCTTTTATTTTCCACAATATTCAATTCTCTCATCATCAGAGGTCTATATGATGCTGTCTTTCTCTTGGTGATGAATTTCAGTATTAGGTGTTTTCCAATGAGCATAATTGACTTCATTGGTTTTCCTAATTGCTACTTCATTTTCAATTTATTCTTAAAAACTGGTCATATACAATTAGCCAAAGTCTGATTCTTAATTAAGTTTCATAAAAAATTATTATTTGGTTTTAGAACTTAAAACAATGCTTACATGTTTAAAAATAATAATAATTTGGATGCCAAGATAACTCAGCAGTTGAGCACTTCCCTCAAAATTGCAAGGTCCAGAGTTCGATTCCCGGCCCAGGCCAGTGCAAACTCATATGCTGAACTGCGGTGAAACTGGTAACCGCCAGCATGGCACAGCAGCAAAAGTTCTCGCTTCCTATGCAGAAGGCCCCGGGTTTGGTTCCCGCCCTGCCCCACACACAGCTGTGTGGAATGAAGCCATGTCACAACTAATGATGTACAACTATGAGACTGCTCTGGGCCCTCCCCCTTCTCTCTATCTCTCTCTCCCTCTCTCTCTCTCATCTCTCAAACAATAAAATAAATCTTTAAAACTAATAATAATAATTTAAATAGTTTCAGCAATAAGTTCTTTAAAGGGGACTTAAGCATTTTAGCCCCAGGAAATCTATCTTTTCAAAATGTACTTTATTACTATACATTATATATAATAGTCATATTTTATAAATTTTTCAGAAATGTAATTTCTGAATTAAACACAAATCAACATTTTTACTATATCCTGTTTTGTTTACCCCATGCTTAAGTTTATCTTAATTTTTATTTACATTTTTTAAATATTTAATAATGTAGTCTTTAAAAAAAAGAAGAAACCTTGAATAATTGGTTTTCAGAAGCTGCAAAGGCCTCAGGTCTCCTTAAGTATTTCATATTTAAATGGGTATCCTTTGACAGATATTTACATTCCCTCCATAATTGACAATTTTTTAATTAAAGCTGGAAAGGTAGCATAGTCACAAAACAAGCAGTAATTCTCCCCAAAAGCCTAAGTCGTTAATTAGGCAACATAATGAGAACTGTCACACATTAGGAGTCGTGTGCCCTGACAATGATCCTCCCTCCGCCTAAATGTCCTATTTGGCTGGAAGAATTACCCAGTGAGCAGGGAGCCGCTCAGACCTCGCCGGCACCCCGCCGTGCACCACGCGTGTCAAGTCGAGAAAAAGCTGCGACCTTTTATCAGTATCTGCAAGCTCAAATTAAGAAACAAGGTTCTTTGCCGAGATCGATTGCCCCGGTACCCGATGGAGCCCAAGGAGCTGGTTACAAGGTCGAGCAATTAAGAGCTACAGCCGAAATGACTCACATAATTGCAGAATCGCTCATTTTAACAGCCTGATTGGAAATTGTCAACACTGTGTCTGAGACTAATGAAGCAAAGGAAATGGAAAAGGTGACATTTTTGGATAATATTATCAGTGAACGAATTGTTCACATGTCAAATGACAATGACATTTCCGGTCCAGGGGTTTATTAAGTCCAACAAAGTTTTCATTGCCGATTTGATGAATCAAGATATTAATGCATTACTAATTGGTCTCAGTTAATAGCACTCATTAGAATCTCTAAAGGAAAGAGACTGGAGAGGCGCTATTTGTTCTTTAAAATAGTCCCTAAACAAATTACTGGGAATGAAACATTCAAACTGGTAAATTAATACTTTGAGATGCAGAGCTCATTACAGAAGCCCTGCTGTGTGGCGTACAGATGTGGCTGTAATGATGGACTGTGTGGCAGCTCCACGCCATAGTTTGTTCTAGAAAGCCCTGAGATTCAAGTAAGGCATGGCATTATTCACAGCTTCCTGTATAAAAAGTTTGCATTCGGGTCTGGCTTCTTTATTAAATGACGTGAGCAAACTGGTGACTAAGTCAACGCTGTGACAGTACCGTCTGCCTCAACATTATGGGGGGCGTGGGGGGACCGACATCAGCTTAGAGGCTCGGCTGTTCCATACCAAAGTGGCTGTCCAAAGAATAACATTTGTCAAGAATTTAAGAGAAGAACGGGGGTGGAAAAGTATAAATGACTCACTTAGCAATCTCACTTGGCTTGACTAAGTGGTGTACTTAACCTGACATACAGGCACACCTGAGTGAACTTAACTGGAAATTGCAAAGAATATCAGGCCGAGCTGTCCTTCAAACATTCAAGCCCTGAAAAACAGTTTCAAGTGCGCAATAACCCAGGAAATAATAGACTCGCAAGCCCTTTCTGAGGAATGTACTGGAAGGCTGATGGCGAGCATTAGAGATATTTAATCATAGGTCTCCAGCTAACACATAAATACCATATATTCTAACAAAATAGAAATAAAGCAACCTAAAGTGGGAGGTAAAGGAAGAGAGATAAGGGGGAAAGAAATAAACTCATGACTGTCACATAAATAATAGGTAGGGGATGAACAATGTCACTGACAAACCTAATAAGATTTGTTCACTGCATCTGAAATTGCCTGAATCTGACCATTTTTGGCCTACAAAATTAACAGTTCTATAGGGTTCAAGCTAATTAAATATTATAAAAGGTACTAGAACAGAAACAGCCAGGCAAACAAAATCCAAAACTACCCTAATTTGCAAAAGAAATGCAAAAACAAAAACATGCCAAGATGTGGATGAACCTTGAAAATATCATGTGTAGTAAAATAAGGCAGACACGAAAGAAGCCCCGCGAGTCCACTTATAAGAGATACCTAGAGTAGTCAGAGAGAGAGAGAGAGAGAGAGCTGGAGTTCGCCCGGGGCTGAGGGAGCAGGGGGAGGAGGTGTTGCTTAATGGGGACAGAATTTCTGTCTGGGGTGATGAAAAAGGTTTTGGAAATAGATAGTGTTGATGGTGGCACAACATTGTCAGTGTACTTTGTGCCACTGAATTGTACACTTTAAAATGATCAATTCTATATTTCCTATGTCTATATTTTTACCACAAGTTTCAATTATTATTAAAAACTAATAATGTAATATACCAAAAACCATTGAATTGCACACTAAAACTGGGTGAATAGTATGGTATGTGAACTAGATCTCAGTAAAGCTGTTTACCAAAAAAAAAAAAAATATATATATATATATATATATATATATATATATATATACACTCGAAGTTATGATTTTAAAAATAAGAACAAGGATATCAGATCACATAGGAAAAGAAACAGAATAAATGTAATGCAATATACACAATAAATATTACATACAATAATATGGCAGAGTGAAGACCAGCATATCAAAGCAGTAAATGTGAATAGGTTTAACTTGTCCATTGAAAGAAAAAGATTTTCCAATCAGCTTGCAGAGCAAGCTACCCTCAAGCAGAGTGATTTAGAAAGACTGATGACACAAGACAGGCAAAGGTATATCAGGCAATTGAAACAATAAAAAGCAGGGGTTGAACTCTGATATTAGACAAGGTAGAATTCAGGCCAAAATGCATTAAATGTGCTTGGAGTGTTATATTATTAGGCCAACAGAGATGTAACAATTAGGAATGCAATAAACAGCATGGCAACCACCTTTATAAAGTGAAAGCTACAGGAGATGAAAGGCGAAATGGACAGAAACGCACTACTTAGGAGACAACACACTGCTCTTGGTCTAGCAAACCAAACCAATCCCATCCCCCCAAAACAAACAAACAAAAACCAGGAAGGTTATAAAACAACTAAACAGGGCTGCCAGGATAGCTCAGCAGGTTGAGTGCTTGCCTTGCAATCCCAAGGTCCAGGGATCAAATCCTGGTCCCGGCCCATGCAAACCCATATGCTGAACTGTGGCACAACTGGTAACCACCAGGATGACAGTGAAGGTTCTCACCTCCCATGTGGGAGGCCCCCCATTTGAGAAAGTTAATCCCAGAGTTACCTGATGACTGAGCAATTCTACCCTAGGTATCGCCAACCCAAGAGAAATGAAAACATACCTTCACACAGAAACTTGACCATGAATGTTTATAGCAGCATTGTCCCTATTATGGGGTGATGAAGAATTTTGAACCTAGAAAGAGTAATGGTTGCACAACATTGTGACCACTAAGTAACACTGAATTGTACACTTTAAAACGGTTAATAGGGGATGCCTGGATAGCTCAGCGTTTGAGTGCTTGCCTCACAATCACGAGGTCCAGCGCTTCCTGGCTCTGGCCGTACAAACCCATATGCTGAACTGCAGTATAACTGATAATTGCAGAGATGACAGCAAAGGTTCTCTCCTACCATGCAGGAGGCCCCCGGTTCAGTTCCCACTCCCCCATAACCCTACATCCACCTGTGTGGAATGAAACCATGTCACAACTAATGACATACACCTATGGAGACTGCTCTGGGCCCTCCCCCTTCTCTCTGTCTCTCTGTCTCTCTGTCTCTCTGTCTCTGTCTCTCTCTCTCTCTCTCTCTCTCTGTCACCTTCTATCAAAACAATAAAAATAAAATTTACAATAGTTAATAGTATGTTATGTGACTGGCACCTCAATTTTCAAAACAGAAATTAATGAGGTAAAAAGTAGAAAACCCATAAAATAAGTTAATAAATCAAAACTCTGATCCTTTGAAAAAACTAACAAAATACAGAAATCTTTTATTATCAAGGGAAAAAGGGATAAAAGCATGTGTATACAAAACAAGAAATGGTAAGGTTATACACACTGCAAGAGAGGAGTTGTTAAAAGCCATAACAGACTACTTTACACAACTCTATGAAAAGGAAAATAAATGTGAAAACTTAGATGAAATGGGCAATCTTCTAAGAAAGTATATTTACCAAAAATGATCCCAGCAAAGACAGTAACTTTAAATAGCCTAATTTCACAAAAGAAACAGAGAAAAGTATGAAGCTCTGCAAAAAGAAATAGAATATAATGAACCAATGAAATTGGTTAGCTATGAGAGTAGAAAACTTAAATATAATTTAAAACGCTCTGATTTACGCACAGTAAGGGAAAAGGAGACTTTTCTGGTTATACCTTTTCAAATAATTTTGACTTTTGAACCAGGTTAACATATTACACATGCATAAAATTAAATTAAATCAGTAAGATTCCAGAGGGGACCCTGAAATTGAATACAAACAGAAGCAAATGGATACAACTGTATATCAGTTTAATAATGTAACCACATAAAAGAAAAAAGAACCCAAGTACTTTTAAACACATTAATCCGTTTGTGTAAGGATAAGAACTAAAAGAAATCCCGCACTTTACTGAGAAGTTTATTGTTAGGGCTGCAATTTTTAAAGCTATTTTCTGTGTACTGTAGGATTGAGCAAAAAGTAAACATATGAATGTTATTTAAAACCAGGGTTCTTTATAGGAGAAGAGGGTGCAAAAATGCAATGGGGGGATGAGAAGAACCCTAAGATGCTGGAATAAAATTAGAAGTATCAGTATGAACTAATTTTTAAATATTTACTTTTTAGCTCTCTCCACTGAATCTAGAAGTTGGTAACAGGCCCAGGACATGAGATGTCAGGATTATTAGTGCCAGATAGTAAGAAATCATTCAAAACTGATGAGAACGTTGAAGTTTCACAAAAACCAGCTTGTTTGTTTAGATCATTTAATGTGATTATAGTTTTGATTTAGGTTTAAGTTTATCTTGCTATTTGCTTTCTATTTGTTCCATCTGGTCTCTCTCTGTTCTCTTTATCCTCTTTTTTCTGCCTTTCCTTGGATCACTTGAGTATTTTTCATGACTTCATTGTATCTACTTTTTTTAGCTTATTAGGTTTCTTTATAATTTTTATGGTTGCTTTAAGGATTATAGCACACACCTTTAACTTACCACAGTCTACCTTTAATGGCATACCATTTTATGTATAACTTAAGAAACTTACAATAGTAGGAATTTCCAGTCAAGATGCCAAAGTAGGTAGATGCTGTGCTTCCTTCCTCTCACAACCACATCAATAATTGCAGCTACATTACAGAATAACCATCACTGAGAATCACCTGAAGACTAGTCACAGAATTGAAACCCTACACAAAGGACACACAGAAGAAGCCACCTTGAGACCCGTAGGAGGAGCAGACACGTGGAACAGGCTGGTCCCATACCTGCATGTAACCATTAAAAGTCAGGAGGGAAAAAAAAAAAAGTCGGGCGGGATGTCTCAGCTCCAAGGTTCCCTTTGAGGAGTAATGGCTTCCCAGCCCCACACCAGGCTCCCCAGCCCAGGGTTCCAAAGCCGGGAAAAGAGTCCCCATAACTTCTGGCTGTGAAAACCAGAGGAGGCTGTGGCTAACTGAGAGGAGGGCGGCTGGAGTTGCAGGTGCTCCTCTTAAAGGGCCAGTGCACAGATGAACTCACTCACTCTGAGCTCCCACACTGGGGCAGCAGTTCAAAAGGGGCCAGGGACATGAGGGGAGAAACTGAACTGTCTTCAGGACAAGAGCTAGAGGGGCAGCTTTCTCCCAGATGGAGGAGCTGGAGGAAGCCAGCACTTCTTTGTTGAGCCCTCCCACCTCCAGGCGTGCACACGCAGGTGGCCAGCATATTTAAGTCTCCAATCGTCCCGCCCTAGTGATTCCCCAAGACCCCACGCAACCCAACTTTCAGGCACACCCAAGTCGCTCCAGTGACTTTTCCTTACCAACTGCTTGTCTTGGCTCATGCTGCAGACTTTCCTAAAAATCTCTCAAAGGTTCACAAACCCAAACAAGTAACATTTGACTTCGGCATGACCCACACCTCTTGCTGAGTAGCTCGAAGCCTGGCACTAGCAATAGGCTGGTCTCAGTTCTCAGCATGGCCTCTTGAGGCACCACCTCCAAGCCCCAGGCAGGATTGCTTTGTGGTTCATGCCCGGTGGCCTTGGGCAGGGCACAGCCTGTACTTGGTCTGTACTTGGGGCCCCACCCAGTGGCCAGCTTCAGACCAAGCTGGAACATCACCCAGACACTTTCAGGGAATAACACACCCAAAGGGCAGACTCGGCAGGCACCAGAGCCCCACTAAAGGGAATCTGTAGGGTCAGTCCCTGCACAAAGGCTTCTCCACTGGAGTCACAGCCAGTCCTCACAACCGATCAGCCTGAGGGGCAGTCCCTCCCACTGACGTGCAAACAGCAACAAAGGCTCAGCTACAACAGGAAGGCACACACAACACACAAAATGGACACACCTGGAACACCTGGCTCAGGTGATCAGGGAGACTGTGCTGTGGGGCCCCACAGGACACCTACTGCTTAAGGCCACTCTACTAAAAACAGGACACAAAGCAGCCCTACCTGATACACAGACACAAACACAGAGAAGCAGTCAAGTGGGGAGACAAGAAACATGTCCCAAAGAAAGATCAGAACAAAGCCCCAAACAAAATGGAGACAAGGAGTCTACCAGAGGCAGAGTTCAAAACACTGGTTATGAGGATGCTCAGTGATCTCAGTGAGAACTTCCACAAGGAGATAGGAAACATAAAAATGGAGATAGAAAACATAAAAAAAAAGTCAGAAATGAAGAATGCAATAATTGAAATACAGAATACATTAGAGGGAATCAATAGTAGATTAAATGAAGCAGGGGATCAATTCAGCGATTTGGAAAGTAACAGAAAATACCAGTTAGAACAGCAAAAATAAAAGAAGAATTAAAAAAATAATAATAAGGGGACGCCAAGATGACTCAGTGGGTATAGCGCTCATCTTGCAGCCCCGGGGTCCAAGTATCGAATCCCGGCCCTGTCCTGTGCGGACCCATATGCTGAACTGGGTGTCCCCCCAGTTTGGTTCTCACCCAGGCGAACTTCCCATGTGGAAGGCCCCCAGCCAGTTCCTGCCCTGTGCAGCCCGATGCCCACCTGTAGAATGAAACTATGTAGAAAACTAATGACATGCAGCTATGGAGACTGCTCTGGGCCCTCCCCCTTCTCTCTGTCTCTCTCTGTCTCTCTCTGTCTCTCTGTCTCTCTGTCTCTCTGTCTCTCTCTCTCTCTCTCTGTGTCAAAAACAATAAAAATAAATCCTTTAAGAAATAAGGATAGTTTAAGGGAGCATGTGGGACAACATCAAGCACACTAATATTCACACCATAGGGGGTACTAGATGGAGAAGAAAGAGAACAAGGAATTGAAAACCTATTTGAAGAAACAATGATGGAAAGTTTCCCTAACTGAGCAAAGGAACTAGACATACAAGCCCAGGAAGTGCCCAGAGTCCCAAACAAGATGAACCCAAAGAGGCCCACACCAAGACACATGGTAATTAAAATAGCAAAGGTTAAAGACATAGAAAGAATCTTAAAGGCAGCAAGAGAAAAGCAGGTAGTTATTTTACTCCCATATGACTCTCATTTGATTTCTCAATAGAAACTTTGCAGGCCAGAAGGAATTGGCAGGAAATATTCAAAGTGGCAAAAAGTAAGGACCTAAAACTAAGACTATTTCATCCAGCAGAGCTATCATTTAGAATTGAAGGGCAGGTAAAGAGCTTCCCAGACAAGAAAAAGCCAAAGAAGTTCATCACCACCAAACCGGTATTACAACAAATCTTGACTTCTTTAAAAAAAAAAATCAAAGATATGAATAATAAGACAGCAATAACTACATAACTGTCAACAATTACTTTCAGTGTAAGTGGATTAAATGCTCCCAATAAAAAATAGAGTGGCTGAATGGCTAAGAAAATAAGATCCTTGCATATGCTACTACCAAAGACTCACTTCAGATCAAAAGACACAGACGGAATAGCCAAAGATTTTTTATGAAAATGGAAACAAACAAAGAGCTGAGGTAGCAATACTTATACAAGATAAAACAGAATTTAAAACAAAGGCTATAACAATAGACAATGAAGAACCCAGTAATCAATCCCATTTCTGGGTATTTATTCAAAGAAACTGAAAACCCTGTATGGAGAGGACAAGTGCATCCACTTGTTCGCTGCAGTATTGTTTACAATGGCCAAGATGTGGAGGCAGCCTGGGAGTCCATCAATGGATGCATGGATAAAGAGGAGGTGCTACATATATATATATACAATGGAACACTGCTCAGCCATGGAAGAGAATGGGTTCTTGCCATCCGCAGAAGCATGGATGGGCCTGGAGGGTGTTGTGCTGAGTGGAGTATGTCAGACAGAGAAAGATGCCATGTGATTTTGCTTATATGTTGAATCTAAAGAACAAAATAAATTGACAGAAACAAATCCATAGAGAGAGGGAAGGGAAGTGGATTAGGGAGCTTGGTAAAAAGGGGGAAGGGATTAAGAGGTACAAATTGGTAGTTACAAAATAGTCTTTATTGGGGATGTAAAGACTAAGGAATATAGTCAATAATATGTAACAATTATGTATAGTGTCGGATGGATATTAGACTTATCAAGGAGATTGCTTCTGAAATTATATGAAGGCTGTCCAGGAAAATCTAGCCATTGTCAATACAACGAGAATAGTTACATGGCTGGACACTTTCTAAACAGCCCTCATATAAATGTCTAACCACTATGTTGTACACCTGAAATTGAATACTATTGAATGTGAACTGTAATTGAAATTTTTAAAAAGGGGTGGGAAGGTGAAAGGGGGAAAAAAAGGTTCAAATTTCCAGGTACAAAACAAGTAAGTCATGGGAATGGAATGTACAGCATAGAATGCATAGTCAGTAACAATGTGACAGCGTGGGATGGTGTCAGATGGTTGCTGGATTCATCATGGTGATCACTTCTTCAGGTATATAAATGTTGGCTAGCTATGGTGTGCACCTGAAACTAATAATACTGTGTGTTAGCTGTACTTTAATAAAAATCTTTTTTAAAAAAGAACTGACAATAGTAGACTTCCTTTTTTTTTTTTGGTCATGATTTTTGTACTACTGTTGTCATACATTTTTTTTTTATAAATGTGTAAAACCAACGGCATATTATCATTCTCTTTCTTTTCAAAAGATTTAAATACTTTTTTAAAATCTTAAATATTTATCAATGCAGTTATCACTTCAGATGTCGCCGTTCCTTAGGAAGAGCCACATTTCTACACGCTACCATTTTCCTTCAGTTGACCTTTTCTTTAACATTTTCTGTAGCACAAATGTGCTGCTCATAAATTTGTTCAGCTTTTGTATCTCTGAAAAGGTCTTTATTTCACCCTCATTTTTTAAAGATATTTTCACTAGATCGGGAAGTCTAGGTTTTTTTCTTTTCCTGCTTAAATGATGTTGCTCCACTGTCTTCTTGCTTTGATTGTTTCTGATGAGAAATCTGCTGTCATTTTTAGCTCTATTCCTCTGTACATAGCTTTTTGCCCTCCAGCCGCTTTTAAGATATTTCTCTTTATCACGGGTTTTGAGCAATTGGATTATGGTGTGCTTTCAGGTAGTGTTACTGAGGTGTTTTGTGCTTGAAGTTCATTGAGTTTCTTGGGGGGAAAACAATTTTTGCTATTCTTCAAATATGTTTTATGTCTTCTCTTTTTCTCATCTCCTTTCAGGATTCCAATTACCCACAGGCCACTTGAAATTGTCTCGCAGCTGACTAATGCTCTTTCATTTTTTAATCTCTTTCTCTGTTTTATTTTAGATTGTTTCTATTGCTATGTCTTTAAGTCCCTTAATCTTTTCTCTTACAATGTCCAAACTTCTGAAAATACCATTTATTATATTTTTCATCTCAAAACTTGTTTCATATATAGAAGTTTGACTTGAGCCATTGATATCTTCTATGTCTGTACTTAATTTTTGAAACATACGGGATATAATTATATTAACTGTTTTAATATCCTTGTCTAATTCTAACAGTTCTGGGTTGGTTTCAATCAATTGATTTCTCACCCCATTGTGGGCTGTGTTTTTCTGCTTCTTTGCATGCCTGGTAAATTTTGCTTGAATGACAGGTGTTGTGAATTTTACCTGGTTGGGTGTGGGATATTGTTGCATTCCTATAAATATTCTTAAGCTTTGTTCTAGGGGTGCTATTAAGATCCTCAGAAATATTTTGATCCTTTTGAGTCTTCTAAGATTTGTTAGGTATACCAGAGCAGTGCTCAGTATAGGATTAATTATTTCCTGCCACTGAGGCAAACCCTCTGTGTACTCTACCCAGTGCCTCGTGAATCTGAGGTTTCCCGTGTGGCTGGTTGGAAGAAGCTGTCTTCCTAGCCCCGTGTGAGCCCCGAGGACTATCAACTCTTGCCAGTCCTTTGGGGGGGTCTTTCCCTATACTCAGGCAGTTTCTCATATGTATGCACTCATCACTACTGAGCTGAATACTCAAGAGGGGCCCTGTGTGCATCTCTGGGGTTCTCTCTGGGTGCAGCTCTCTCGTCTTGGGTCCCCTGTCCTGAAAACACTAGGTGCCTTGTCCTCTTCAGATTCCTATGCCTTATACTCAACTCCCTCCAAAGCTGTCAAGGTGACAGTAACAGTTGAGGCAATAACGAAATGTACCTCCTCCATTTTTTAACTCTCAGGGACCACTACTCTTTGTTGCCTGATTCTCTGTGTCTTGAAAACCATTGTTTCATCTATTTTGTCTATTCTTTGGTTGATTCAGGTGTGGGACATAATCTTATCCTTAGTATTCCATGTTGGTTAGAAGCAGAATTCACTAACCACTCATATATAATGTACTGATTGATATAGTCATGTTTAATAAGTTCAATACACTCTCCCACTTGATCTATATTCCTTTATTCTCTTTTATGATCTACTTTAAAATGAATTATTTTTATTCCTTTTTTTTTTTTAACTACATGAGCTTGGAAGTTATATGGTCTTTTATTATTCTTTTAGCAGTTACCCCAGAGATTATAGCATGCTTCTTGAAACTTATCAAAGTCTAATATTAAATGACAGCTTTATGAACAATGCAGAAATCGTAGAACATTTTAACGCTACCTACCATCTTACAAATCATAGGCCAATGTTGCCTTGCATTTTCATTCCGTTCACATTTTTAACCCAACAAGATGTTATTGTTGTTCTATAATGTCCACACTGATTTGTATTTATCTATATATTTACTGTTTTGTTGTTTTCATCCCTCCCTGTACTTCTAACCTTCCCTCTGAATTCATCCTTTTACCTGAAAAACCTTTCAGTATTTTCTTTAGTGCTGGACTTACTATGTTTCTGTCTGTCTGAAAATATCTTTACCTTTTTTATTTAAGATTTATTTTATTGTTTGAGAGAAGGTGAGAGAGAAGGAGGAGGAGGAGGAGGAGGAAGAGGAGGAAGATGATCCAGAGCAGTCTCCATAGTTGCGCATCATTTAGTTGTAACATGGTTTCATTCCACACAGTGGGTGTGGGGCTGTGTGGGGCAGGAACCAAACCAAGGGCCTCCTGCATGGGAGGTGAGAACTTTCACTGCTGAACCATCCTGGCAGTTACCAGTTGGGCCACAGTTCAGCATGTGGGTTTGCATGGGCCGGATCAGGAATCAAACCCCAGACCTTGCAATTATGAGGCAAGCACTCAACCACTGAGCTATCCCAGCACTTCCAAAATAGATTTACCTTTAGTTTTCAAGAGTATTTTCTTTGCATAGAAAACCCTAGCTCTGCAGCTATTTATCTTGTAGCAGTTTAAAAATAACATTCCAATGCGTCTGCCTTTATTTCTGTTGCAAATCAGCTGTAACCCTAAGCACTTGCTTTTGGGGGACCAGTAACTTGGTGTAAGGGTAACCCAGAAGCATTCCAGCCTTTTAGGATGGGGAAGTAAAATTCAGCCTTGAGTCATCTTACGCCCTAGAACGGGGTTGGGGCCGCGGTGGAGTTCTGGCGCCCTCTGGTGCCAGCAAGAGGCAAACCTCAACCACATGAAGGAAGACGCCCAAGTCTTCAAGGATTTCTGTAACTTGACAAATACAAGGTCTGTCCTGAAATAAGCCTACAAAGAGACAAGGAAAAAGGCCTGAGAAAATAAAAGGGAACAGTAACAAGCCCAGATATTGAAATTGCCGTAAATTGTCATACATAGGTCTGAAAATAAATATGCGTTCTTTAAGGAGATAAAAGACAAGATTGTGAATTTTAACAGAGATCTGATCTGAAACCTGTAAAAGAAAGAACTAGAATTGTATCCCAGGCCTCTGAAGACCAAGGCAGCCTCCCAGCCTCACCTGTCCCAGAGCCTTTGGCCATCTGTTTTGCTTCAGAGCCCACGGCGGTGACCAGGGTTGGGTGGGCTCACCTGACTCCATGTAGGTGCAGCTCAGCGGCGCGTCACCTCTGTCCCACGTGGGCACACTCGCACCCACCTCAGGCCTTTCCTGTTACCCCCGAGGCATGAGAAGCCCCGGGACTCACAAAAGCAAAGGGGACAGGGGGTGATACTCCAGGGACTGAACCTTTGATGACTGGGGTTTGAGATCTGGCTGGTCAATAAACTGCCCCTCTTCCTGCTCCTTAACAGAACCTGCTGAGACTCAGTCTTATGACGGCCTCTTGGAAGACACTGCTCTGAGAGTGCATGACCATCCCATTCATCTCCAGCTCTGTCTCTATCACACCCTATGTCGCCCCCTCTCACTCCTGATGTCCTGATTTCCCCTCTAATAACATGGTGGCACTAAGCCCTCGCCTCATACTTTGCTGTGTCCCAGGCACGCTCGATGCCTGCGGCTGCTGTAATGAAGTACCACACACTGGGTGGCTGAAGCAGCAGAAGTCTGTGTGTTACAACTCTTCAGGACAGAAGTCCGAAATCAAGGTGTCAGCCAGGCTGAGCTCCCTCAGAGCCTCAGGGGAGAAGCTCTCCTGGCTCCTGCCAGCTGCCATCACCCCGGCGCTCCTGGGCTGGTTAAGCATAACCCAGCCTCGGCCTCCACTCTGCGTGCGGAGCGGTCCTGGGTAGTCCCACCATCATTTCTGTGTCCAAATGGGCCCTTTGTATAAGGACACCAGCCATAGAGGATTAGGAGACGTACACACATACAATGAAATATGCTCCAGCCGTGAGAGAGGGGATTCTGCCATTTGTGATGACATGGATGGGCCTTGATGGCATTACGATAAGTGAAATACCGGTAAGTCAGATGGAGAAAGACAAATACTGTATGTTATCACTTATACATGGAATCTTAAAAAGGTGAACTTGTAGCCAGAGGCTGGGGCAGGGAGGGAGGCGATGCTGTTCTACAGGATACACTCTTCCAGTTATAAGATGGATACGTTGGGGAAAGCCGGGACGGCTCAGCGGGTTGAGCGCTCGCTTTGAGGCCACGAGGACCGAGGATCGAATCCCGGCTCCGGCCCAGGCAGGACCCACATGCTGAACTGGGGAGTTCCCACAGTTTGGTTCTCTAACTGTCTCTGTCTCTGTCTCTCTCTCTATCTGTCAAAAAGTAAAATAGAAATAACTATGCACTGA
>PVKE010022717.1:0-25318 GCA_004027555.1 Craseonycteris thonglongyai
GGGGGGGGAGGGGTGAGTGGGCACCAGATATATGGTGTTGGAGGGGGACCTGATTCTGGGAGCTGGGCACATAATGCGATGCATGTGTGATGTGATGTGGAGTTGTATATCGGGAAACTGTCTGATTGTTACCAACCAATGTCACCCCATTAAATTTAACAATAAAATATAATAATATTAAAAAAAAATTTAAGAATACAATTACTATACAATCCAGTAATCCCTTTTCTGAGTATCTACCCCCCCAAAACTTGAAAACCTCAGTTCACAAAGATGTATGTATTACAATGTTTATTAAGAAAGTTTCTTTAACTTTTCTTATAATACTGGTTTGATTGTGATGACCAATTTTAGATATTCTTGTCTGGGAAGCTCTTTATTTCTCCTTCAATTTGAAATGATTGCCTTGCTGGGTAGGTGGTCTTGGTCATATGTTCATCACATTGACTATTCTGTGCCAACTTCTTCTGGTCTGCAAGATTTCTGTTGAGAAATTAATTGATCATCTATGGAAGCTTCCTTGTATGACAAGTAGGTAACTAATTGTCTGTCTCTGGCTGCTTTTAGTATTCTTCCTTTGTCTTTACCTTTGCTATTTTAATTATAATGTGTCTTGGTGCAAGCCTGTTTGGGTTCATCTTATTCGGGACTTAACGATTTTAGAGTGGCTTTTCTACCACCTGCTCAAAAGTGCTAGTCATGAAGCAGAGGACCTTGTCAAGAAAAAAAAAAATGAGTTAACTGAACTGTGATTGATTCAACGGAAGAAAAATAACCTGCATCTACTCATATATAGTGATTGATGTAAGGATGGTAACAAAGAACAAAGATCAAAACAAAGTAAATCACAGGATATGTTTTAAGTGATCAGAAAAATAACTTCTTAGAAGTTGTGATGATTAATTTTTATGTAGCAGCTGACTGAACCTTACTGTGTCCAGTATGACTTAACAATATTGGTATAACAATATTCTGGGTGTGTCTGTGTGAGAGCTTCTGGAGATGAACACTGAGTCAATAGACTGAGTAAAGTAGATTGCCTTCTCTAACATGAGTGGGCTGCATCCAGTCAGTTGAGTGTCTAAATAGCATAGACAGGCAGACCCTCCCCAGGGGAAGAAAGAACTCTTTCTGCCTACCTTGAGCTGGGACATCAATTCTTACCTGATTTGGGGTCTAAACTAAAACATCAGCTTATTCCTGGGTCTGCAGCCTGCCAGTATTAAGACTGTAATTAAATCAAAGTTCTCCTGGGTTTTTAACTTTCCAACTGCCCATATTCAGACCTCTCTGCCTCCATAATCATGAAAGCCCATTCCTTATATCTACCTACATCCATAGCTATAACTATAGCTGTATCTACTTTTATATCTTTATCTATATTTATGTTTAGATGGGTTCAGCCAGAATTTTCCCCAGACTTAATGTCTCTCCTCTTAGTAAATTTTTGTCTACCAACCTTCACACTCCTTGACTATATGTCCTTTCTTGTTTCTGTTGAATATAGAATGGAGCTCAACTCTGTATTGTTCCATTTTCTTTTCCCTTATTGCAATAGTCATGAATAAAATTTGCCTTTATCACTTTAACATCTGCATGGCTCTTGTTTTCTCTCTCCCATTCTCTCTTCCTCCCTTTCTCCTATTGGTTCTATTTCTCTGGACAATCCTAACTAAGAAAGATGTTGATACTGAGAACAAACACCTAAAAGTGTGAAAGTGCTTTTGAAACCAGATGATGGGAAGAGGCTGGCAGAGTTTTGAGGTGTATCTTTTAAAAAGCTGAGATGTTGTGGAAGGGCTATTGGTATAACTGTGGACAAGAAAGGACATTCTGGTGAGCTATCGATGAAAATGAGAAACAGGTTTTTGGAGACTGTGAGAAAGGCCTACCTTACCTTAATGTGGTAAAGAACTTGGCTTAAATGTGGTTTAGTGTTTTGTGGAAGATAAAATTAGGAAGCCATGAAATTGGATAGTTAGCTAAGAAGATTTCTAAGCAAAATATTGACGGTGCCGTCTGGGTCCTTCTGAGTGCTTATGGTAAAATTTGAGAGACATAGGCTGATGAAAAAAAATATTTAGTCAAAATGAAACCTGAACTTATTTTTTTTTTAATTTTTTACCTTCTTTTTGCAAAAAATAATAATAATAAAATACTTTTTCTAAAAAGTATATGCTTGGTGTTGCTGAACAACTATTCAATAAGGAAATCTGTATGAGTATGAAGGATAAATTCAATCAGTCACTGTACAGCAGGTGTCAGGAATAGAAATGAAGATTGTATAAGCAATAATACTGTCAAATGGGACTAAAAACAAATAAAAGTACAAAGCAAAATGGAATGGAAAAAGGTTGCTAACCTGTGATATCCATCAAGAAAAAGGAAGAATGGTCCCTAAAACCATTCAGGAATCGTGAGGGCTATCACTCTCGCCATAGGCCCAAAGTCTCAGAGAGCAGCCCTGCAGAACCACTAAGTGACATTGTCAATGCAGTGGCCTGGAGGACAAAACATAGAACTGAAAAGCCTTATTTTTGAGACTTAACATTTAACAAAATATGTCTTCTTGGGTTTATGACTTGCTTGGGGCCTGTTACACTTCCTTTTTTTCTATTTGCTCTTTTTAGATTGTGAATATCTATCCTCTGCCTAATCATCATTGTATTTTACATGCAAATAACTTGTTTGATTTTACAGATTCACAGCTGGAGGAAAAAAAAAGTTGCCTCAGAATGAATCATACCTCACCCATGTGGAATTTAACTGATATTTATAAAAAGACTTTATCTTTTAGAGTCGATGTTGAAATGTGTTAAGATTTTGTGTTGTTATCAAAGAATAAACGTTTTTGCATATCAGAATATTATGGACTCAGGGAAGTTGGGATAGCTTAGCAATTGAGTCTGTGCCTTGTAATTGCAAGGTCTGGTGTTCAATTCCCAGCCCTGGCCCGTGCAACCATATATGCTGGACTGTGGCACAACTGGTAACCACTGGGATGGTAGTGAAGGTTTTTCACTCCCATGTAGGAAGCCCCCAGTTCAGTTCCCACCCTGCACACCCCACATCCACCTGTGGAATGAAACTATATCATACCTAATGATGTAGAACTATGGAGACTGTTCTGGACCCTCCCTACTTCTCTCTATCTCCCTTTCTCACCTTCTCTCACACAACAAAACAAGAATTTAAAAAAATAAAATAAATGGGAAGTACTGTTGTTTAAAAAAAAAATTATATATATATATATATATATATATATATATATATATTGTGGACTAATGGTTGTCCTCAAAACTTGTATGTTGAAGTCATTATCTACAATTTCACTGCCTTTGGAGATGAAGTATATGAGGAGGTAATAATGATTATTCAAGGTCATAAGGATGGTGCATTAATCTGATAGAGTTGGTGCTTTGATAAGAAGAGGAAGAGACCCCAGCCCTCTTTCCCCCAACCATGTGAGGACACAGAGAGAAAACAGCAGTCTGCAAGCCAAGAAGAAAGGTCTCACCAGAATATGAACAAGCTGTCCCTGTTGTTGTGGACTTTCAGTCTCCAGAATTGTGAGAAAGTACATGTCTGTTTTTAAGGCACCCAGTCTGTGGTATTATTCTATGGCAATCTGACTAGACTAAGGCAGTAGACTTCATGCCATCAGTGATAGTCTATCAATAGCCAACATTAAGAAAAATAGAATTTAAAGACAAGAGAGCCCAACAACATTTGAAAGTATGTGAGTGTCTGAATTAAATCAAACCTAAAGGCAAATTATTCTTTTTTGGTTTATACATATGACCAACACTGTTGTTTTTTGTTTGTTTTTGCTTGAACTACTTTGGGTTGAATTTTCTAGAACTTGTAAACAAAGATTAGTGACAGATTAAAAATTAGCACTCTTCCTAAATGTGAGTATGCCTGTACTCTGTATTTCTAATGAACGAATTGATCTATTGAACAATATGCAATAGGACACCTTAACTTAATGCCTCAGGTGGTATTTGTAAATCAAATGTATTCTGTAGTGATCTACTTATCTGCATGGTTTAAAAAATAGATTTTAAAATGCATAAGTGGTTTGTAACTATTATCGTTGTCTTAGTTTTGTCTCTGTAACAAAAATACTATTGGATGAGGGTTTAAATAACAAACAATTATTCTTCACAGATATGGTGCTTGGAACATCTAAGACAAAGGTGCCAGTCGATTCAGTGTTTAGTAACAGTTATTTTTGATATGCATATGACCATCTTGCTGTAATCTCCAATGACTAAGATAGAGATCACGTTACTAGTGTCTCTTCTTATAAGCGCACTATTTCCATTTATGAGGGCTTCACCTTCAGGATCTAATTACCTCCCAGAGTCCCCATTTAAATTAGAGTAATATGAGGATTTAGTGATTCGTGTAAATTTTGTGAGGACATAAACATCAATTAATATTAATTGCCATATTGCAAATATTACTTTTGAGGATTTAAATGTTTATGCATTGATAGATTTTTTCTAGATACATTAATATATGGTTCAATCTCTGTGTATCTCTATTTTTATATCTCTGTCTTTATCTACAGATATATATACAATTATATATATCTATCTACCATCTATCTACTTTTTTTATGAAATAGAATGCATATATTTGAAGTACTGGTGAAACTCTAGAACTCAATTCCCAGACTCTCCTAAGAAAAACAGATAAGCCAAAAAGTCTTTAGTACTATTTCTCTTTGTTATTTTGCTTTTTTCTGTTTATTGCCCAGAACCATTTTGATTTTGCTCTTTTAAATGTCATCTATTTCCTTCTATGCCATGAAACTCTAATTGCATGTGAAGTTATTCCCCACATAGTAACATATATTATAAATAGTGATGTTACTCTTCACAGAAAGATTTTAAGGTTCAACAAATTACATCCCTAAAACTGGTCTTTGGGACCATTGGCATGATTTTATAAAAAATGTTTGTATGCTTGTGTCTAAGTACAATTTTCTAAGAGAAAGAGTATCAAATTTCATCAGGTCTAATCAAAGGTTCTTGACTCAAATCTAGTAATAACTCTCTGCACTTCAGTAACAGAAAGTGGGCTTTCTCAACTGCTACTGGGGGAAACAGGACTGCGTAGATGATTGCACAGACAAGTCTTCAGTTCTAGTATCACGGAAAAGTATATTTGTGCCTGTCTCCTCCTTGAAAGGGTAGGCCCTCTTTCTATTATTATTTTTTTTAAGAATTGTATGGAAATATAGCTATCATACAAATTATATTAGTTTCAGGTGTATACAATTGTTATTTAACAGTTTTATATCTAAAAAAGGGATTCCCAAGACAAGCCCAGCAACTGTACGTCACTGTACCATGTTATTATAATAGTGTTAATTATATTCCCTATGGTGTACATTATATCCCTGTGACTTATTTGTATTATGCATGAGAATTCACACTACCGGTACTTATTCCTCTTCACCTTTTCCTTCTTTTTAATTGTTTGATTATGGTTGACAGTCAATATTATTTTATATTGATTTCAGGTGTATAGCAAAATGGTTAGAAATTTATATAATTTAAGAAGTGATTCCCCTGACTAGTCTAATACCCACTTGGCAGTATCCATAGTTATTACCATATTATAGACAATATTTTCTATGCCTTACTTTACATCCTCATTACTTTTTTCTAACCACTTATTTGTTCTTTTCAAACTGCCCACCAAACCTCTCTCCTGTTTATGTAAATCTAGTACTCATTTGATACCATACATAAATATTACAATATCATTGACACTATATTTCTTATGCCATACTCTACATCCCCATGACTACCTTGTAACAACAAAATTGTATTTCTTAATCCCGGCCCCTTTTTCACCTACCCTCAACCCTACTCCCAATAGCAATAATCAAAATGTTTTCTGTATCTATGAGTCTGTTTCTGTTTTGTTTATTTTGTTCTTTAGATTCCACTTATAAGCAAAATCACAGTGCATCTGTCTTTCTCTGCCTAGAATACTTCACTCAGCACAATGCCCTCTAGATTCGAACATGTCATGGAAAATGTTGAGAACTTATTGCTTTCCAGGGCCGAAGGATATTCCATTATATGTATAATGGAATAGATTATATGCATTCCATTATATGCATATATATTTTTTTAATATTAATTTTTATTGTTTTTGACAGAGAGAGACAGAGAGAAACAGAGAGAGGCAGAGTGGGGAGGTGAGCAGAGCAGTCTTCATCCACAGTTGTACCTTATTAGTTTTTTATACAGTTTCAGTCCACAGGTGGGCTCGGGGTTGCACAGGACAGAAACCAGGCTGGGTGCCTCCCACATGGAAAGCACACCCCTATGAGCTGGGAACCTCCTACATGGGAAGCATGCCCTGGGTGGGAGCCAAACTGCCGTCCTCCCACTTGGGAAGCTCACCCCAGTGAGAACTGAACTGGGGGCACAACCCCGTTCAGCATATGGGTCCATGTGGGCTGGGTCCAGAATTGGATCCTCAGACCCTGAGGCTGCAAGACAGTGCTCTAGCTGCTGAATTATCACAGTGTCCCCTCCATTGTATGTATTTACCATCTCCTCTGTATCCATTCATCCACTGATGGGCACCCAGTGGATACCCCAGCATCTTGTTAAATGTAAACAATACTGCAATCAACATATAGAAGCACACATTCCTTCAAAGTAACATTTTGGGTTTCTTTGAATAAATACCCAGAAGTGAGATGAATGAGTCCTTCTTTGTCTCACGTTTTATCCTTTGTTTTAAAGTGCATTTTGTCAGGTGTAAGTATTATTATCCCAGCTTTTTATAGTTTGTTTTGTTTGTATTATTTCCATTTTCATAAAATACCTTTTTTCCATTTCTTTCCTTTTATTCTGTATGTGGTTTTCAATCTGAAAAGAGTCTCTTGTAGACAGCATATGTAAGGGTTTTGTTTTCTTATTTATTCAGCCACCCTAAGTGTTTTGATCAAAGCATTTAGTCCATTTACATTTGAAGTAATTTTTGATAGATATGTATTTTTGCCATTTTATTATTTATGTACCGTATTTATTTTATCTGAAATTAACCTCTCTACGATTTCTTTTCATTCTGGTTTGGTGGTGATAAACTCCTTTAGCTTTTTCTTGTCTGGGAAGCTCCTTATCTGTTTTTTAATTCTAAATGATAGCCCTGCTTGGTAGAGTAGTCTTGGTTGTAGGTTCTTGCTTTTCATCACTGAATATTTCATTCCAATCCATTTTGGCCTGCAAAATTCTGTTGAGAAATTAGCTGAGAGTCTTATGTGAGCTCACTTACAGGTCAATAACTACTCTTGCTGCTTTTAAGATTTTTTATTTGTCTTTAACCTTTGGAATTTTAACTATGTTGTGTCTTGCTGTTGGCTTCTTTGAGTTCACCTTTAAACTCTGCTTTCTGGATTTGTGTATTTAGTTATTTTCCAAGGTTAGGGAAGTTATCCCTCATTATTTCTTCAATTACATTTCAATTTCTTGATCTTTCTCTTCTTCTAGGACTTCTATGATGTGGGTGTTGGTACACTTCATGTGGTCCCAGAGACTCTTTTAAATTATCTGCATTTATCTTCATCTTTTCAGATTTATTTTTTTAGGGGGTGTTCTGTTCTGGGTATTTTCTTCATTTTTGCTAAATCACTGGTTTTTATCCCCTGCTTCTTCTAATCTACTGTAATTCCTTCTAATGTATTCTTTATTTCAGTTATTATATACTTTATTTCTGATTTGTTGTTGTTGTAATTTTCTATCTCTGTTTTTATGCTATCTCTTACCTTAAAATCATTGAGCATTCTTATATCTAGTGGTTTGAACACTGCATCTGGTATATTGCTTGTCTTCATCTTGCTTAATGCTTTTTCTGGATCTTTCTTCTGTTCTTTCAATTGGTATATGATTTCTTTCCTTCCCATTTTGGTCTCGCTGTGTTTGATCCTCTGCATTAGATGCTGCTGCTATGTCTCTCTGTTTTAATAGAGTGGACTTACGTAGGTGGTGTGCTATGGGGGTCAGTGGCACAGTCTTATCCTCCCCTGAGCCTGGTCTTTTGGTGTGTCCCTTGGGTGGCTGTGTATGCTTTCTTGTTTCATTTGAACCTTGGCTGCTATTTGCATGTTAATGGTAAACATACCATTGGTTGTGTGGATTGGCCATGACTATAGTAGAGTTGTCCTGCAGGGACTGACCCTACAGAGCAGGATTAGCTTTAGCAGCACTCTGGTGCTGTCCAGTCTGCCCTTTGTGTGTGTCATCCCTGGACGTAGTTGGATAATGCTCCAGCTGGGTCCCCACCTCAGGCCAAGTTTAGCCCCAACCTGTATCCTGCCCAAGGTCACCTGGAAAGAGCCACAGTGCGGTCTGGAGATGACTTCTCCTTGTACTGAACATGAAGGTGCCTTGAGAGGCCAAACCTTAAGACAATGCTGGCTGTCACTTGTGTACTGCTTAGAGATGTTCAGATAAAGGGATGTGACAGACTGAAGTCAGATGTGGCTTGTTTGGGTTTTGAGAATCTTTCAGAGACTTTACGAAATTCTGCAGCATGAGCCAAGGCAGAACTTTTATAAGCAAAAGCCACTGGATGTGGCTTGGGTGGGCCCATAGTTGGGTGGGGAGTGGTCTCAGGGAATTAGGGAAAATAAATGGTGTTAGCCATTATAATGGAGACCCAGAAATGGTGGCTGCCTGCATCTGCACACTGGGAGAAGGAGGGCTCTACAAAGAAACACTGTGTTCTCTATGGGAGAAAATTGCCCCTGTAGGCCTCACCCCAATGTCTGACAACTCCATTCTTTCTTATATGTCCCTGGTACCTTTCAAGCTGCTGCATCAACACTGAAGCTCAGAGCGAATGAGTCTGTTAGTGGGTAAGTCTCCATGGGTCCTTTAAGAGAAGCATCTAGAACTGCCACTGCCACCATAGTCTCACTGAACCACAATCTCTGCTGGTTTTTATAGCCAGAAGTTGTGAGGATTTCTGTTCCCAGCACTTAAGCTTGGGAGCCCATTGTGATGCTAGGACTTCACGTTCTTTGAAGGAGATCCTCTATCCCCAGCATATTCCTATCCATTTTTACTGGTCAAAAGTAGATGTGGAACCAATTTTCCCCCTCTCACCAGTCTTGAGGTGGCTTCTTCTGTGTTTCCATAGTTATAGGGCTTTGGTTCAGCCAGACTTCAGGTGATTCTCAGTGACAGATTTTCTATAGTATACCTGCTCTGCCACCTTCACCAGATCCCCTATTTTCTATTTCCTATTTGCTAACTAAATTACAGGGAAGACCAGGTAAAAGTAATAGATATTACTAAATTCCTCATAAATACGACATGACAGTCATAAAGGGTTGATTCTTTAAAGCCACATTGAAATGCGGTTCAAATGGTCTCAAAGCAATCTAAAGTACATTGCTTCTTAAGCAGCTATCATAATTTTGGCAAAAATGCTTATTTGAGCTCTCCATAGACTGATTTTTTTTTTAATCCTTAGAAATGGGATTATCTTGTTCTAAATACTATCTTTTGAATTTTTTTACTTATGTATGTTGAGCACAAAAGTCTGCATAAATAGATAATGTGAAGCTATCTACCTACTCTGGCTCTGACTAAATTACAGAAAAATTTTCTTAAACTGATATATTAAATAACATTATTATATTTATTTAAATTAAAATTAGAATAATTAAGAGCCCAGCTCTCCTTTCTAGCCCCAGTGTCTCAGTGCAAATCTACTTTATCAGCATGTTTCTAGAATTTTGTTATGTATAGAGAGAAGGGGCCTATTAAATCCTACAAATACCTTGATCATTGGTTCTGACAAATCTGATGTTCTTCTAAAAATGCTGAAAACAATTAAGTGTACTTCACATTGACCATAGTGATTCCTAAATATTAGCCTCTTATTAATCTTTCCACTAGATTGATTGATCAATTAGTTAATTAATACGAGGGAGAGAATGAGAAGAGTGAGAAGTAGAGTACACATAGAGTAAGTTTGCTAGGGCTGCCATAACAAAAATATCACAGATTGGATGACATACAATGATAACAAAAATTTTAGATTCTCTTAGTTTTGTAAGCTAGAAGTCCAAGATGAAGGTGTTGGCAGGGTTGTTTGATCCTGATGTCTCTCCTCTTGGCTTGTAGATGGTTGTATTCTTTCTGTGCTACTTTGTGTGTCTAAATTTTCTTTTATGAGCACCTTGGTCATATTGGATTAGTACCCATTTTCATAGACTCATTTTAACTTTTTAAAAGACTCAACCTTCAGATACAGTCACATTACAGGGTACTGAAGGTTACCACTTCAACCTATGAATTTTGGAAAAACACAAGTTAGCTTTAAGAACATATATTCATGAATTATTGTTCAAATTAAGATGCTTTTGAAAGTAAAACACAAAACTATTTACAACTGCACAGTAACAATATTATTAAACTGAGAAGTCCTATGCAAATAATCTTGTAATTTTTGCATTTAGAGACTTCATAAAATGTCTTCACAAACCAGAATTCAAGTTATTCAATGTACCTTCTTTAGCCTCCATTGTAACTTAACTACTTTGTTGGTCTTAGTAGTCCTCAGGTAGTGAAGGATTCACTTTGGCAGAGAGACCCAAAACCAGGCAGATTCTGCGTTTTCTGTCATTTCAACATGAGACAAGGAAGCCCATCACTTCTCACAGATAAACCTTAACATTGTTTGCTCTGTTTTATGACATACTGATGGTTTATTAATCTTACTAAGTTGTATCAAGTCTTATTACAGTCTTGCTTGAAAACCGCAGTTTTGTGTTTTCTATGGAATTAAAACTTATACACACAAATGTATACATACTCATATACATACATACATTAATGTAGCATCAGTCAATTCTGGTCAAGTTTTGCTACCAAAACAATTTGACACACACAGAGAATATGTATTACCTAACTGGTACTGAAAAACTCCATAATTTCCTCTCTGTGATGAATGTACTGTATAAAATTGGACTTTATTTCTGAAATTTAATGTTTTCCCCTCATTTACTTTGTTCACCAAATTCTCTAAAGAACTTGTCTACATCAGATGTTTGCCCTTCTTCATTTTTTCTTCACTTACCTTTTTTTTATATTTATTTTAGTGTTTGAGAGAATGAGAAAGAGAGAGAGAGAGGAGAGAGAGCCCAGAGCAGTCTCCATAGTTGAACATCATTAGCTGTAACATAGTTTCATTCCACACAGGTGGGTGTAGGGCTGCGTGGGGCAGAAACCAAACTGGGGACCACCTACATGGGAGGTGAGAGCCTTTGCAGCCATCCTGGTGGTTTACTAGCATCGCTGCAGTTCAGCATATGGGTTTTCATGGGCCGGACACAAGATTTGATCCCCGGATCTACCAATTGCCAGACAAGTGCTCAAATGCTGAGCTATTCCATCACCCCCTATTTCATTTATTTTTAAAGCCAATTTTTTCTGCCCACTCTCTATTTGCCTGGTTCCAGTGATACAGGTTAGCCATCAGTATCACATGAGTGCATCAGAAATTCTTGGGGGTGAAGAAATTATGCCTCAGATTCAAAGCGTCATGACTTATTTGTTTATGTAATTGTTGGTTAAAGGCCTCTATTAGATTGAATGTTCAATGAGGTATGAGTGTATGTTTGTCTCTCAACAAACTGTGCCTCTATCAGCTATTATAATTTGTGGCAAATAATGAAGAAGGAAGCAAGAAAAGATGAATAGAAGATAGAATTAAGTGGTAAAGTAGTGAAGTTGTGTGTGTGTGTGTGTGTGTGTGTGTGTGTGTGTGTAAGTCTTTCAGCTTAGCAGATAGAATAACAAAGAAAGAAATGTCAAAGCAAAAATGAAAAAAGAAAAAGCATTCAAATATATGGCATTTGAGATTGTGGCAGAAAACATAAAAAGATATGTGTATTTGTTCATTAACCAGTGCCAGCATAATTGATTATCACAACTTGGTAAATTTAAATTTACAACAGAAATTAATTTTCTCACATTTCTGGAGGACAGAAATCCTAAATCAAGTTATTTGCAGGTTTGTTTTTCCTCCAGACTTTAAGAAAGAATATACGTTTTCTTTTCCATCTTCTGGTGGCTTTAGGCATTCTTTGGCTTGGGGCTGCGGAACTTTAACACCTACCTTCATTTTCCACGTGCTTACTTCTGTGTTCTGTAAGGAAAATTGTCATTGGATTTGGGGTCTGCCTTGAAAATCCAAAATGTATGTCATCTCTAGATTCTTAATTACATCTATAAAAACTCTTTGTCCCAATAAAGTCATTTCCATAGATTCTGTGTTTAATTTGTGGACCTATATATTTTTGTGTGTGTTGTGGGGGGAGGGGTCATCATTCATTTCATTATAATTTGTGTGATAGGAATTTAGATAAAAAAATTCAGGGGATAGTTAAGGACTTGAGTGATCAATTTTGGACTTATGTGCATATGGTTATGTTTATCCTCCTCTAAGTATTAAAAATGAGCAAAATTGAATCTTAACATTTATTTCTGAATTTTTTCTGATTAAATTAAATAGCTAACTAAGACAATCAGCAGTAGTAGGTGTCCAGATTTACTCTATAAATCCATGCCATATACAATTGAATTACTTTCAATGCAATATCATGAATGTTGGCTATATACCTAAGCAAGTACCCTGATGAGTTGAATCCTCTAGATAGTCATTTGGGAATACTTAGTCTTGTGATCTTTAAAAGTTTATCAACTGTTAGATTTGGAAAACTCCTTTAACAACCAACTGAATAATAAAATCACTAGATTTGCAAACTTTATTACAGCCTACTGAATAATAAAATCATGATATTTACCAATGCAGCAGAAGGTACAATGGTACTACACACACACACACACACACACACACACACACACACACACACACACACTTTTGAGACAAATAGGCCTTGCTTTGAATCTAGGCTGTAGGGTTTATCAACTCTGACACCTTGACAAGTTACTAAATACTCTGAGTCCCTCTCCTTACAAATTGGAATACCTGTATATCATGATATCATTATAAAGTATAAATTATTAAGATAGCATACATTATCTATATTATTGCACCTTGTATGTATTTAGTTTTCAATCCAAGTAAGTTCTAAAGTCTATATAAAATGGACGCACATACTAGAAGTAAAGCATGTAAGTGCACCTAGGAAAAAAGGATATGGCAAATAGATGTGATTAAGAAGAGTCTTTAGCAATATTGTGAAGGAAGTGAAATGAGTTTCATTGCCCTAATTTAATAATTTCGGCTTTTATCACATTCCCTCTGCTCTCAGTTTTTGTCTAGACAGGTCCATCAAATGCAATCCCAACCAGTCATAATATTATAAATCTGTACCAATGTGTAGCAGTACACTTTGTGAAAATCTTACCAAAAATGCTTTGTAAGACATAATCTCAAAAAGCAAAAAAAAAAATGCAGATATAATTAAAGAAATCCACTTAATAACCAAGGATATGTGGGTATAACATTTTTAAATATTGTGATACTTAATCTATAATATGTCATATGATACTATTAACTACTTATGTTTAGGTACAATGCTAATTTCCATACAAACTTGTTGGTTACCAAGAGAACCTAATTTTTCCAGTGTCAGAAAAAAGTGGGATAGCTGGAATAGCTCAGAAGGTTGAGTGATTGCCTTGCAACTGTGGGACCTGGGATTGATTCTTGGCCCTGGACCATCCAAACCTATATGCTAAATTACAGGTCAACTGATAACCCCTGAGATGACTAGGCAGTGAAGGTTCTTGTCTCCCATGCAATAGGCCCCCAGTTCCGTTTCCTGCCCTGGGCAGCTCCACATCCACCCGTGTGGAATGAAACTATGTCACAATTAATGATGTATAACTGTGGAGATTGCTCTGGGCTCTCCCCCATGTCTTTCTCTACCTCTCTGACCTTCTCTCAAACCATAAAATACATCTAAAAAAAAAAAAGGAAAAAGAATAAATGGTAAAAATCATTTGGTAGCTCAGTAAATCTCTGAGCAATACAGAGTCAGGCACAGCTTGTACATAGCCACTAAGCATGTTACTTAGCACACACACCACATGTGTCTCTGGACACCTGAATCACTGACACTACTGTCTCTGAATTTTGAGTCTCACCCAACATTACCATTGTTCTGGAAAACAGTTTAGTGTGGCTTAATGAAGGCCTAAGTCATACGCATATACCTGCACCACAAAGCAGATTGAGAGAGAACAGAAATTCAAATATAAGTGAATCTATTTTAAAATGGGAATTGCTCTAGGTTTGCCATTTCCGAATATAGACAGATATTTTGCTCAGTAAAAGCTTAAGGGGGCCCTGGATTGTTGAAAGTTTACTGCACTGTCATTAGTATTAACTAAGTAGGAAGTAAGAAATAGTTTACATTATGATTAACATAGGCTGACCAGACGCCTGTTTTAAATGGGCCAGAAAACGGTACTGTCCCATTTCAAATGGTACATTATGTTCAGTTTAGTCTTACTGGGCTAAATTCAAGGTGTCAGTAGGCTGACCTTGCATATGGGTTGAAACAGAACTGTACTATTGTTTTCTATTCCATTTGAAATGGTCTATCTGGTCAGCCTAAGATTAGGGGTTTAAAAATAAAAATAAAAATAAACTTTGAATTACCTCTAATAATCTCATCTATCTTTTAGAATTCCTTTATAACAAAATCGAATTTTTTAGATTTTGCACTTTTCCCTTAGTAAAAATGTATGCCTTATTAGAGTAATAGAATTAAATGGCAAATTAGGTTATATTTTACTTTTGAGCTACTTGTAAATTATAATCTGCCAATAGTACCTTCTCAAATAAACCTTATATAAAAATAACTAATGGTCAAGTGCTATAAACAATTTGTTTATATCATATAATGACTTTATATGTCTCATAGTTACTTAGTATAATTTTGATTATTTACTTTTCAGTGGAAAACCTGTAATCTACTGAGATCACTATGAACAGCTTCAGGGCTTCTAATAAGAGCACTTAAATGGATTCTTCATGATACATTAGCTCAAATAAGTTATTTAAGAGAAATAATCGAAGAGTCCTTCAGGGTAAATTTCCTCCAGATTAAACAGATTTTTTAAACTCATTTTTTTTCCCTAACCATGTTAGAATCTGATTTTTTATCACACTTTCTTTCCAATAAAATATGTAACAATTGACAAAGTCCCAACCATAATTGAAACCTATGTTCCTACATCATTTGTTAGAAATCTCTAGAAATCAACTAACAATACTCCAGGACCATAGTTACAGAGCATGTATTTATTTATAAGAGTAATCTAAAACAGCAAGAACCAGCAATTAGTAGAGTATACTGGATGGGAAAATGCAAAAGGTGTGACAGATTAATATTTGACTTTATAGTTTAATGTGATAAACTCATAAATTTTTGCAATCACATTTTCAAACGTTTTAAGGTTAAATTACGTGCCTGTCGGCACAAATAATTAAGATAAAAATATATGCACATATTTTGGTGCAAGTTTATATTATTTGGACATTTTCCAGGCACCATTTTCTATTTATTCTAATAATCTGCCCTACATTAATATACACTTTGAGCAGCAAATTTTTACAAGCCAGTAATAATTAAACAGGACTCATTCCTTGTGATATGGGACTCCAAATGTGTTTAAGATGCAAAGGAAAGCCTTTAATTAACTCCTTATAAATTTATGACGTGACAAGATATTGTCGGTTTCTTTTTTGCAGGACCCCTCAGGGCCATGAGAGTCCCAGCTCAAGCTATTAGCTACTTTTCAGCGGCAGCAGAGATACTGGAAGAGTTGAATGGTTGCAGGATCGTGCTGCCCATGAGAACAACTGCATAAAATATTAATCACTCTAGCTCCACATGTGAAATGTTACAAAAGAGAAAGTCAAAGAGTAAAGGGGAAAAAACACCACAGGGTGTCATACATTAGCATCAACAAACCACTTGTAATGGCTAAAGCAAAATGTGGTAGCCTGAGTCTCACAGGCTAATAATTTTCAAAGTTTTGCCATGGTTAAATAATGACCTAGCCACAGTGGGGTTCCCTGATATAAAAGAACGAGGCTCTGTCTTAATAGGGAATAGAAAATAGCTCGAATGCCAATAAGAAAAGTGAAACAATTTGTCAAAATCAAACCAAAGCCCTAAACTGAGCATAGTTCATGCCTGAAAGTGGTTATATAAGATAGCGTGCATCTTCAAATATGAATACTAGCTGCTCTCATTTTTAACCAACATATTTCATGAATCCATACAAGCCAACAATGTTGATATTATCATCATCAATTTTCAGTTGAGAACACTTGCCAAAGGTTAATAAGTGGAAATTTAGGGATTCAAACCCAAATTTGTCCAGCTCTAATCCATAAGCTTTTTGCAATTTAAAAGAAGTTACACTATACTGTACCTCTGCTTTGTCTTCTAGGAGGTTTAATATTATTTTGGCCTTATGGAGAATATGTCTTGGAAAGCCGGGATGGCTCGTGGGTTGAGCACTCACTTTGCAGCCCCAGGGACCGAGGATCAAATCCCAGCCCTGGCCTGTGTGGACCCATATGCTGAACTGGGGAGTGCCCTCAGTTCAGTTCTTGCCAGGGTGAGACCCCGGCCCAGTTCCTGCCCTGTGCGACCCCGTGTCCACCTGTGAAGTGAAGCTGTGTGGAAAAACCAATGATGTGCAACTATGGAGACTGTTCTGGACCCTCCCCCTTCTCTCTCTCTCTGTCAAAAACAATAAAAATAAGTCTTTAAACATAGAAAACCTCTGCAATAGTGTTAAAAAAAAAGACTATATCATCTTTAAGTGCAATATTCTAAAATGAATATTATTATAAAGGGTCCACAAACACTTCTGAAAAAACAAGTAGTTAAAGTATATTCAATCACTATTCTACACTAACAAGATAAAGAAGAAAAATACAAAATATAGATTTTTTAGTGAAAATTAAACTTGATTTCAAAACATATCTGTTAGCACCAAATTTATAGATTGCAAATTGTACTATATATGTGCAGTTACAAAGGTCACTGAAAAGTAAATAGATCGGTAAATAAAAGCAGTACCACATACACAAAGAAGCCATTCAGGGACATTAATTCATGTAAAGAAAACAGATTTTAAATTGAAACTATGAGAGAGGGTGGGGAGGCAAAAAAAGGGATGTTACACAGGATGTTTTAGAATCAGGTAGTGGCTGACAGCTGAGGGGTTTGCTTCAGTTAGTGTTAATAGTAAAAGGCGAGAAACTTTTTTCAGGACACAAAACCATGAAACACTAAGGATCTTCTCTTCTGAGAATACAAGGCAGCTAGGTTGTTTACTCAATCTACTTAGATCCTAGAAAATAATTTTTAACTAAAAGCTTTTTTTTTTTAATTTAAATTTAAGAGTTTATTTGTTAAATTTATTGGGAGGACATTGGTTGGTAAAAAAAAATACATACCGGTAGGTTTCAGGTAAACAATTCTACATGACATCGTCTATGTGTTGCATTATGTGCTCACCACCCAGAGTCAGCTCTCTTCCCATCACCATATATTTGATGCACCTCCCTCCTCCAATATTATATTTAGATGAATTTTTAATTAAAAAAACACTTTTAGATTAATTGAAGCAACTATTATTTTACTAAAGAAGAATTAAGAA
Organism: Craseonycteris thonglongyai; assembly: GCA_004027555.1. Taxonomy (NCBI): domain Eukaryota; kingdom Metazoa; phylum Chordata; class Mammalia; order Chiroptera; family Craseonycteridae; genus Craseonycteris; species Craseonycteris thonglongyai. The sequence goes on from PVKE010022717.1 coordinate 17,700, forward strand.
AAAAAAAATGACCAAACATTCTAAAAATCACTTAGATAGCATTTAACTGCTTAAAGCACGTTAATTAGTATAATTATAAAGTAACACAGTCATGTGCTGGTTGGAAAAAAACAGTTCAACGTGCTTTACCAGAATTACTTTATTTAAATATGAATATAATATTTATGTTATTGATAAGGTAAATGATTTGCCTAAGTTCAAAATGTAAAAATAGAGAAACAAACAAAATTCAAGCTTAGGCAGTCTGCTTTTCAATTGTACTTTTAACTAGGATGACCAGACATACCATTTTAAACAGACAGAAAACAACGGTAATGTCCTATTTCAAACAGTATGTAGGCTCAGCCTAGTCTCACTGGGCTAAATTCAAGGTGTCAGTAGGCTAACCACAAGTACCATTTGAATTGGTACAGTGCCATTGTTTTCTGTTCTCTTTAAAACCATACTCTGTGCAGCGTACTTTAAACCACGGTCTTTCCTTGGAACACCTTTTATATTTGTATATTTGGTTTAGTTTTGCTAATGTCTTGATACAAGTTAATATTCAAAAAAAACTAACAGTTACTGTATGAGATTGTTACCTCACCATGTTAGAATTAATTTAGCTCTAGTTAAAGTATGAGATCGTAGCCTCACCATGTTAGAATTAATTTAGCTCTCGTCACTAATAAACCCAACATGAAAGTGTACCATTTGCCTACAGTGCACACAGGAAGTTACTGGTTTGTGGGTACCTTTCCACCACTTAAATATCCATGGATCCAGGCAGATTCATATTCAGTTCTATTGCTACTGAAGTCTCACGACTTGGCCACCTCTCAACAGAAGAGGGTAAAGATCATAACATAACAAACACACTTTTCAAAAACGTTGGCTTGGAAGTGACCCACATAATAGTTGCCCTCATTCTGTTACTGAGAACTAGGCACAAAGCCACGTTTAAATGCTAGAGAAACTGGGGTCTACAATTGAGCTTAGTGCCTTGAGAGAGAAAATAGATCTTGAAGAAAAGCTAAGAGGACCTGCCATACCCCAATGTAGAAAAATTACTTATTGTGTCTATAATGTGGAGTACCTTGTTTAAAGCATTACCAAAAGTAATTAAAGGGTTTTCACTGACTGAGAATTGCTTGTTTCTTGGGCACTTGTCATTTAATGCAACTCTTATCCACTAATGAAACTATTTTCTCTTCAACAACATAAGTGACAGAGAATTATTACCACTTATTTAGCTAATGAATTTAATTGGCCAAGTTGTGGTATATAAAATTTTTTGAATGTGATATAAAACTATAAAACGTGTATCTTATTATTTTATAAAGAATGTGAGTATACCAAAGTCAGTACATTTAAAATAGTATTTTTAGTTATTTATAATTGTGATTTTATAAGTAGACTTTGATTCTTATTAGAATATATAGCACTGTGTAATCTAGTAATTCTACAGAGTAAATTAATAGTAATAAATAATAAAAATTGAATAAAAAATATCATTCAACATTAAAAAAATGTATGTGTATAGCCAAAATCTATAAATCAAAAACCATTTTCGGTCCTCACTCTGCTTTGTACCTCTACTAGTCTGTAACGCAATAACTTCCTCATTTTAAATGTAAGCACACAAGTACAACAACATTCTGAAAAAAAATTTAATAGTTAAAATTTGGGGGCTGTGGAATAACAGGATGGTTGAGCAGATTAAGCACTCAACTTGCAGATCTGAAGATTAAATCCTGGCCCAACCTGTGTGGACCCATATGCTGAACTGGGGTGTAGCACCCATTTCATTTTTTTTTGGGGGGGGGGTGATATTTCTGTGAAGGAGGCCTCTGGTTAGGCCCCCAGTTCATGGGGGTGCAACTCCCGTGCTGGAGGCCCCTGCTCAGTTCCTGCCCTGCACCCCACCACCTATGTGGAATAAAATTATGAAGAAAACTGATGATGTACATCTATGGAGACTGCTCTGGGTCTTCCTCCTTCTCTTTGTCTCTCTCTGTCAAAGATAGTAAAATAAATCTTTAAAAAATGTATTGGGGTGACATTGGTTGGTTAAAACTCAATAGATGACTGGATACAGAAGTTGTGGTACATTTATATAATGGAATACTACTCAATGATAAGAAAAGATGAAATGCAGCCATTTGAGACAACATGGACGGAGCCTGAGATCATCATAATAAGCACGATAAGTCAGACTAAAAAATTCAAGAACCAGATGACTTCACTTATATAGGTGAAATAGAAAACTTAAAATAACAATGAAATTCTTTTAATATTCTTATTTTTCACTACCCAAACTCTTAAAATTAGTCAAAACAATCTAATAATCTAATAAATGTTACCTTATAAAAACAAATTGCTGCAGGATATGTGTTCTTTTGTTAAGGTCAGTCTCTTCCCTTGTGGCCCATTATAGCATTTTTTTATTGTATTTGTTCTTGCTTTTTGTTTATAATTTTGTTTTTTGTTCATTTGTTTGCTTTTAACTACATCCAGTTGTTATTACTTCTTGTGGTTAAATGCTTTATCTTCTATTCACTCACCCTGGTTTTTTGTTTGTGTGTTTGTTTTGTTTTGTTTTGTTTTGTTTTTACCATTTAACAGAGATGAACAGGTAAACAGAAGATACTATTTCCATTTATACAATATCCTGACATATCAGCACTTATCTTTCCCTCTGTGGAATTCTGGGAGAATGACTGACAATCAGGCGAGTGGATAGCTAATAACAGAGAAAAAGACATACAGAACTTGCAAAAACAGTACTAACATTCTCTTTTAAACAGTGATTCTTTTGAAAGCTAAGGCAAGAGCTTACTAAATTATACTCCTGGACCCAGCATACTGACTTGTACTTAGTAAGAAACATAAGAAACACAATAATAAAAAAGTTAATAGTTTGACTCTAAATAATTAATACTTGACTGAGAATAGAAAGTTAGAAAGGAATTGACTCACAATTACTTTATCTAACAAGTCTTTTCTTTTTAATCAAATAAGCATACCAAACTTAATTACATCACAGTACAACATATATAAAAATAAATTCTGATCCTTTTTTACTTCTTAAAATTATTCAGAGAGGTGATAAAGATTTTTGAGCCTTTAAATAAGTAAAAGGTTATATATTCTATTAAATGAATTTTGTAAGTATATTTTATTTAGCTAGACTATACAGAAGTGACTTTGCTAGAAATTTCTAACTACAAAAATTTCCCAACAAAATGCTTTCTAACTTTTCTCCAGGTGAAAAATTAAACCAGTTGTTTGTTTTTGAAGAGAAAATAAAAGATACATTTTTAGGAGTTTTAATCATTATAATAAATTAGACTTTGTTGTCAGAATTTAAGCTTGAAAAATATTACTCAGGACATTAAGACATAGGCATTCACAAAGGAAAACTTAACTAGGTCGTACTTATGGAAGTGTGTGTGTGTGTGAGTAAGTGTTCTACATGGTTACTATCTAAAAGTATTTTTCATCTGCTCATTTTCCTCTTTTTAGAGAGGTTCCACAATATTCTAATTCTGCTTTTAATTTTCTTGAGATGTGCTTAGAACTCTTTGTCACACTAAGGATTCTTCACAGAGGGAAAAAAATATATATATATAAGAAAATCTTCTTGAATAGTGTTAATATCATCAAGTGTTTTCATTAAGAACTGTTATTAGCAAGAAGCTTTCTCTTGTTTTCTATCACTTGAAACAATTTCATTCCCTCTTTTACCGTCTTTATCTAATCAATAATGGAATTAAAGGTTACTTACTCCAGAAACTGTAATTACATTACAATGAAATTATCAGTATTTAATAAATTAAGAAAAAATATACAAGCTATACACATTATGTGTGTGTATATACTAGTGTATACAATGACAGAGTATATACTTTAAACTCTCAATACTTCTTTTTACGTTTTCACTTACAAATCAATCTTTTTGACATGTTTTAAGTATTTCAGTTTTCTCTTCCTTAGCTTTTCAAATAAATCTAAATTATCTCACCCATAAATAACAGTAACCTTATAAAAACAAGTTGCTGCAAGATATATACTATGTTGGAAAGATCAATTACTTCCCTTCTCTCCTAGCAGTTTTTCTCTTTTGTTTGTTTTGTTTCGTTTTGCTATTCATCTTAACAAAAAACAGTTTTCTAGTGAAGAGTCTTGCAATTTTAATGAAAACAATTTCACCACTGAAAATATTTTTTTTCCAGTATAAACTGGTAAACTGCCAGAAATTTATTTCACTGGAATAAGAAACAATATCAAATACACAATACATTTATTCCTGCCTCAGCAGATTGTGATTTGTCTTTTTTTTTCTTTTTTCATTTCTCTGTATGAAACACAGATAAGAATGGCTGTAATAGGACCTGGGCAAAAATGTGAAGTGGTTGCCAAAAACATGTCTGTCCAACACACCAGGGAGAAGGTAGCCTTTATGTTTAAACTCCAAAAATTACCAATGTTTTATTATAATCTTCTTTCAGCCTTATTCAATTATAATTGCATTAAAAAAAAGTAATCTAGATACCCAGTGCCCAGCAACTGCTCTTATTTCACATGGTTCTCAGCCCTAATTTGATATACCTAAAGAATGGTTGTAAGGTTTTATTCGATATGGTTTTGTTTTGTATTCTTTTGTAAAATAGATTAAACAATACACTTCCAAAGCTGGGTTTATTATTTGCCAAAAATAACCTCTCTAGCGAATGATAGTCTTGGAAGAAGATTTATAATTTTTGGCTGGGCTACACATTCTTTGTTCCTCTACAAGACTTTCAGAAGGATACTTTTGGTTCTGTACCATAGATTCTTGAAACCAAAGTAGAGAAATTTTTGGCCACAGACTTTTCAGGCTAAAGTAGGAATCTAGAAGCTAAATTAAAAAGAAAAGAATCCTATTACTATTATATTATAAATAGGTAAATAATTTATATTCATTATAGATTAACAAAAAAATTGAAGTGTAAATATAGCCATGCTACCATTAGGTTTGTCAAATTAAAAGAAGATTAAACATATAAACTAGTATAGTAATAATACTAATCATAACAGAATATTACTATTTCTTAAGTAGTTACTATGGAACAGACACTGTTCTCCATTCTTATTTAATACATTTAATCCCCAAAAAGCTTTATAAGGTAGATACAATTATTATCTTCTTCAATGGAGACAGCAAGGGCAGAGTTTAAGTAAAATGGATAAGATCATGCCTTTTAATGAATCTAAACTACTTAGTTTGACTAAATTTAACTATTTTTTAAAAATATTTATTTATTTATTTATTTAGACAGAAAAAGAGACAGAGACAAAAAGAAGGGGGAGGGCCCAGAGCAGTCTCCATAGTTGTACATCATTAGTTTTCCACATGACTTCTTTCCACACAGGTGGGCTCAGGGCAGCACAGAGTGGGAACCCAGCCAGGAGCCTCCCACATGGGAAACTTACCCCAGTGAGAACCAAAATGGGGCCTCCCACATGGAAAGCACACCCCAGTTCAACATATGGATCCACACAGGCTGGGTCCGGGACTCGATCCTCAGACCCCAGGGCTGCAAGTTGAGCACTCAATCCACTGAGCTATCCCAGCATCCCAAATTGAACTTTTATTTCAGCCATGTTTCAAGTTTCCACACTGAATATTGTGCTCGTATACTATGCTCAGAGCATTATTAACTAAAAATCAATACAGACAGTGGTAGGAAATGTAACTTGATCTAGCAAACTGTGGCAGCCCTTCTCTTGTGGCTGAAAAACCTGTCTCAAGTTCTCTTTTAGCTAAACATGTAGCTCTAGGGGAAAGAAAAAGTGAGCGAGATTAAGAATAGAGATAGTCAATTCAGAAAAGTTCTGTAGACTCACCTACCATATTTCAATTTTGTTTTCTGTCTGGTCCTAGCCCAGGTATTGTGTATGAAAATAATATGAGGTTACTGACAACCACATGATAGTAGAGATATTTACTAGTAACTGCAGATAGTAGAGATACTTACTAGTAACTGCGAGGTGGAACTTTATTTCTTGATATTATTTTGTAGGAAACTTGTCCAAATGATGTAGCTTGTCAATTTGTGCTATGGTACACTATAATTACATTAGAATTATACCAGGAAACTATAAAGATTCTATGGGCACTTCAAGGATCTGAGTTGTGCCCACTAACATCTTTAAAATCAGTGCAGGAATGTGAAGAATCAGGAGACAAAGTGACAACTATTAAAATTATATCTGTGTATTGACTGGATTTTGATATGTAAGAATAGTTTTTTTCAGAGTTCTCCCAAAATAAATCCACAGGCATATGTGGCATATATATATATATATATATATATATATATATATATATATATATATATATATATATATATGCCACATACATACACACACACACACACACACACACAGTATTATAACTATTTTCAATAAATATCTTCTATTGACAGTATGGAGGTTCCTCAGAAAACTGGGAATGAAGCTACCCTATGATTTATCAATTTCTTTCTGGGTATCTGCACAAACAGCTTGTAAACCTTAGTCTGTTAAAACATATGTACCCCATTGTTCACTGCAGCACAGTTTTTGGCAGCAAGTCATTAAAACAATCAAAGTGCCCTTTGATATAACTGAATAAATAGCTGTAATATATATATATATATATATATATATATATATATATATATATAAATATATAATTCAGTTATAAGAAAAGATGAGATACTGCCATTTGTAATAATATGGATGGAACTTGAGATCATCATGTTAAGTAAAATAAGTCAGACAGAAAAAGCTAAGACTTCATTCACATGTGGAGTATAAAACCAAAAGCAAGAAACAAAACCTCATGGGCACAGACAATAGTTTAGAGCAGGGGTGGCCAACTTTCTGTACATAAGATCTACTTTTTATCTTAAAAGTGTGTCGCGATTGACTTGTTGTCATAGGCGTATTCTAAGGGGGAAGAAGGGGTGTGAAATGCATACTATGTTTATACACTGTGTTTCAGTATAAGGTGCATTCCAGCGAGGTATGGGTAGATAAGTAAAATATATGTTCAAAATTATTTTTTATTTTTTAAATCACTTATTAAGTTTTCGAGATATAGGCTCATGAAGAAAATAAATTTCCGGACCCAACTTTTGATAGCAGCATTCCGTACATGCGGTACCTAAAAAATTCGATTTTCCGACACTTTTTCAAGATAGATTTTTACTAACTTAAAATGAAATTTAATTTTTTTATCAACTGCAATGTATAAGTTGTACTATTCGTTCGTAAATATGAAAAAGTTGTTATAAAAATGCACAGTATGGCTGATAATTTGATTTCAATATTTCACTTTCTTGTTTTTTTAGGGGCCAGGAAAATTTATCATGAAAGAATAACATGACTTGCTTTTTGCTAATCTATCAATAGATCGCTGAGTACACCTCGTACTGAAATATAGATATACGGCTTATCTACCTACGTAAAAAACAACAACAATAATTATTTAAAGGGCCAAAAAACTCACGTCCAGGGGAATTAAAAGAACATGGATAATTATTAACAATATTTATTAATTCAAAGTAACTACAGATAAAGACAGATTTAGAATTTACTTTGTTGCCTTAACA